>CM028342.1:2822589-2957984 GCA_016618105.1 Dendrobium huoshanense | reverse complement strand
TTATTTGAGATGCACATATTTTTTGTAGGTGAATTAAATGACATTGACATATACATGCACTTTTTATTCTATGTTCCAAATGAATATGTTGAGAAATTATGTTATGTGGATGTTAAAATTCATTGTTGCTAATCTGGATGTTGAGATTCATTTTTGTAAGCAATTTCATAGAGGTTAGAAAACATCAAACTTCGCAACATCATTTTCTTATAACTTTGTAGGAGTGTGCATTTGATTGAGTTCGTCTCTTTGATTTTTCAATAAATAGTTAAATTAGAGAAATTGAACAAACAAAATGATTTCTCAGACTGAATTAACTTGCATAATACTTTAATTCAATCAATTCAATTTAATTTTAGATGAAAGAAGATATAAGTATTTTTAATAATAAATTTAAATATTCATATCTTAAATAACATATATTAAGCAATATTTAAAAAAATTTGCAAAATTTTATAATATTGCCATATATTAAAATTTTCATAATATTATATATATATGCTATTTGTTTATGATCAATTATTTATTAAAGGTTCGATATTCTTATTCTATTTTGGTTCTAATTATTTTAGAACTATTGTATGCTGCAGTATTTATGAAGGCATAAAAGTTTAATATTTTAGCATGGTGATTAACTAACTTGTTGGCAACAACGGGCGATTGGCCTTGATGATGATGAGAAAGTGCTGACTATTGGTGTTTACTTTATTGACAATCATTGGCATTAATATTATTGTCAACTTTAGGGTTCCACATTAGTTTTAAAAATTGGTGCTTCATTGCGACTATGGGCATGTCTACCTCATTAGCAATGATTGGCACCGACACGAGTGTTTATATTGGGCGTCTTCCTTGTTGGTAACATGGGGATTACATTAGTGTCCACAATGGGCATTTGCCTTATTGGCAATGATGCGTGTCGGCATTGGCATCAACATATGTCATATGGCTAGTTAGTGTTGGTGAGCTTTGATAGTGGCGTCGATGACAATTGTTGACCTTTAATAGTGATGATGGGCGTCACTATTAATGTTGAAAATGGGCGCCAATGTTGTTGGAAGTGGTGGGCATCGACTTTTTTAGTAATAATGGGTGATGGCTTTGTTTGTGATTGAATATGTTAGTACTTTAAGGTAGAGCATTGGATTATCTAATTTGAAGTCCTTTATGTTGTCTCATTTCAGCTCCCTCAAACTTGTGGAAGTAGAGTCTATTTACAGATTTTGAAAAGGGACATCTTGCCATGCCCCGAAATTTAAATTGAAATAATTATTTCTTTTATTTTTTATATAACAAGTAGAGCTATATAATTTATTTGAATAATAAAATATCAATATAAGTAAAATATATTATTCAAAACATCAATATACATATGTAACCACTACTAAAAATCATGTACAATACTCAGGAGTCATACAAACACAAAAATCATCTTCCGACTCCTAAGTACAAAAAAAAAAAAAAAAACAATTGAAAGACAAAATAAATAAAATAATAGTAAGATTCGAGGAATCCTATAACTTATCAGTTTCACACTCATAATCTTCTTCTCTAACATGAAATCATTTAAATCATATATAATGAATTAAAAAATCAAGCAGATCATTGTCATCCTACAACTAAACTCAAAGCATGATAAGAGTATAATATGCATGCAATCACTCAAATCATAACAATATAAGTCAACATGATCATGAATCTACGCATAAATAGTAAAACACACACTATACGATAAAATCTACTAGCCAGTAAACCAACACTGTACAAAAAAAAAGTAAAATATGCAAAACAGTAAACCCAGTACAAATGTCTTTCATACAACATAGTAGTGTCATCCAATCAATAAGAATATCATATAAATTGATAAAATTGAAGCATCTATAAAGACTATCATAATTCATAATAATGCAATATTATCAAATTAGTATACAAATAATATTTGGTCATTCCATATCAATATCAAATCCATATCTTATATCACATGTTCGACAATAAGAATAATATGTCATTAATAATAAATCATTAAATAGTGAAATTAATTGGAGAAATTATGATAGTGAATAAGTAATAGTATTAGTAAAATATGTAGCAATAACTTTAAGTCGATTTAGTGATAGTAAATAAGTAACGCATCCCAATAATCACACTAAGCAAGGTGTTTTTTGCTTAAATAATGTTTTTCTAGTAATATGTAAATCAATAAATTAGTAACAGTTGATTCAGTAAACAAAGTTGTTCCTCTTTACGTGTCAGCATAATAATCATCTTCTTATAATTTTAAATTAGTGAAATAGCAGAGGATAATAACAAACCATATTATTTAAAGCAAAGCCTGTTGGCCCATCATCTTGTATATGTTAGTCAGTCTTCACCTTACGTCAGAGAGTAAACAGCCTTTACTTATTTTCACACATATTAATATTCAATATTATAAAAAATATATCGATCAACTATTACACAATCACATACTAATATTCATTCATTATATAAAAAATATAAATCACGAAATCAACCAATCAAAATATAAAAAATAATCAGTACTTTAATATAACAAAAATTGTACAGCAGAAGTTCATGAAACTTAGAGAAAATGCCATAAAAAATATTTTTTTGTGAGGAATCAAAATGTGTAACTCAAAATCTTTGAAAACGTAAATATGAAAGAAGTCACCTACAACTATTTGAAGAATTTTCATAAAAGCGATCGATGAAGTGAACCAACAATAAAAAATCCAGCTTTCTCTTTCCTCTCTCATTCTATCCTTCCCATTCTCTTCTTTACTTTCCTTCCTTGGCAAGTAATGACACCAGGTGAGGGAGGGAGTTAGTGGAGAGAAAAATATATGTAAAATCTTATTTTAGTTCTCTACACCACGACGCCATTCTCCCAACGCCGTTGTGCTGCATGTTGAATCCAAAATTATTGTGGAACATAATCTTTAATGCGGTGACGATGATTTTTAGCATCGCGGCAATGATTTTTTGTGCCATTGAGCTCTCAAGTCTCGAGCACAATGTCGCACGACCACAGGCACAACACTACAATGCTCTAGTTCAAATTGTTACACATCATGTCATTTTGATCAGAAATCAAAGCATCTCATCAGATGATCCATATTGATTCCACAAAATTCTATAATATTTTTTGAGCTTTTAATATCTTATGGACATAAGAATTGGGTGATCTTAAGTTCGTTAAATTCGTCTAATTAAGATACACATTTCAATAATAAGTTTGCTAAAAACATAGTTTAAATCGTCTAGCTAATTCTGAAAGCTTTTAATGCAAATTCTTCCTTCAAGATTCATATTTAATCAAAATATTTTTCATATGACAAAAAAATAAATTTAATAGTTCTAAAATTTATTCCAATAAACTTTATTTAGAGATAAGCAAAATATTTGATTAATCAATTATTTTGTATTATTTTTAAAATAAATTTAATAGTTCTAAAATTTATTCTAATAAAATTTGAGCCTGATCTCTCTCTCTCTCTCTCTCTCTCTCTCTCTCTCTCTTCATGTACTATGTAAGCAACTAGCTCTTCCTTATTTATACCTCATTTATCAAGATAAACAAAGATTATTTATTGTCCGAATTTATAATAGCTGAATAATGAACTCTCTTTCTTATTTATTATGTATTTAATGACATTTATCCTTAAACTTTATATTAGACAAGGCATCTTGAGGAGATGAATCTAACAGTACCAAAAGTAGTGCAGTTTGAGTTTGAATGAGTGTTGATATATCATCACAAATTTATCTTGTTCGGGCATGAATCTCAAGACAAAATTGAACTGAAAGCTTTCAAAATTAAATATGTGACTATTAAAACTCCGATTTCAACAAACTTATAGTTGAACTTAACGTCTCAGAAATACGAACCCTGCGAAATCAAAATCAATCAAATCTGAGCCCAAATTAAGGATCCAAAGCATATTTTGAGGGTTCAAAACATAATTTGGAGTACAAAATGAATTTCAAATGTCACATGCTTACAACCAAATCAAGCTGCTCAACAAGACAAATCCAACGAGCCCAATATAGTCAAATTATGATATCATTAAGACATTCAAATGATCAATAAACGGTCCACAGTCAAGGAGATCAATATGGGCCATACGTTCAAACCACTCCCATCTTGACCTTAATCCTACCTATATTTACAAGTTATGCCACACCAAAAAAACTATAAATTGCCCTCATTATTCTCATGAGAAAAAAAAAGAGGACAAATGAGGAAGAGAAGAAGAGAATGAGAAAACATGGAGTTCTCCCAACCATCATTGACCTCCGCTCGTTCATTGATTACCACCGGACTTCCGCCTGTTTATCGACCATCACGAAGTTCTTCTCGACTGCTGCTGAACTTCCATTCGTCTACCATCACTAGACTTATGTTCGATTCTCCAATCTATTGTAATTCTAACATCTCCAAATAAAGTAGCGAATCAAGCTTTGTAATTTATTTAAACTTAGTGGAATTTTCTTATCTGGGATATGCCTCGTGCTTTTTCCTTTTCGAGTTTCCACGTAAAATTTTTTGGGTTTTCTCTTTCAACTATCAGTTGATGTGTCATATATCAGTACATTGCTAAGATGCTTTATTCTTTTGCTCTACTGCCACATATATTCTTCTCTGCAACAAGTATATATCGAATAATAAAAAAACTTCAAGGTATTCAGTGAACGACCAAACAATTTCTAAATCTTATAAGCTTACATTCATATCGAGCATATTAACAAGATGAATCCAATGATCCTAAGATCTCATATTTTCAACATTATTAAGAAGCAAATGCAAAAGGAACAATCTATGATTTAGAGAATCGATATGTGGCTCTGGTGGAGTTTTATGGATTTTTTCTATATTTATGGGGTATGACATTCTAAAAATTTTATAAACAACCTTTTTGCAATAGAGTCAACCTCTTAAAGGCAAATCCAATGAGATAGGGCTCTCCCAACTTACCCACATAATATATTATATATATTGTATATGTACTATATTTTATCAACATTTTTCTTTGAAGGAGGACATCATTTATAACATATGACAAAACATCAGTGCAATCATTTCAATTAGGCTAAGTCATATGACTTTTTTTTTTCCTTTTGTGAGGTTTCACGTAAAAATTATACTGCCTTTTACAACTACTCTTATCTATGTGTGCTGGATTTTCATATAGAGCTAATTAATACATTAAAGAGTCACTTAAATCAATCTTAAGGTGTTAGGTATAATATTTAATCATTGAATAAATTTGAAAATTAATTTGTAATTATTATAAATATTTGTATTTATTTGTTATATGGCTTAATTTTTTATATCTTATTCTTATTAATATATCATTATTATATTTAATTGGTATTTACATGAAAAATATTTTAATAATTTATATATATTTATTTATAATATTTCTAATTACATTTCTTATATATTTTTGAAAATTATTAATAAAATTCATTATAACAATATGATGGAAAATTATTAAAATATCTCTAATCTTAAAGGAAAAACAATAATTTAGATTTCTATTTTAATAAAAATTTACAAAAATATCTGCAAACGAATTCTTTAACAATTTTATTTCCTTAAAATATTAAATGATAGTAATAAATTAATAATTTTGTTGATGGTCTTAAATAAATTACCACCGTAAACCTACTCATCAAAATTACCGATCCTGCCCTTCTCCACCGAAGCCCTTTCCCTTTCTCTCTCCCTCAAACCTTCGCGACTTCCTTCCTTCTGCTTCCCCATCTCAGCCCTTCTTTCTCTCTCCTTATAATCTCTGCTACGTCATGTGGTTGCTACCCAGATTGTCGCACTTTGCCGCTGTGCCGATTTCCCCGCGATTTTTGTTCTTCTCCTCGACCGCACCCCGATCTCCTTCCTAATCTTTGCCCGCCTCCGACGTACAGCGTGATGTCGGCGGTGGTTTCTCCGGCGACTGCGCCGCCGGACAGATCCTCGTCGGAGGATCAATTCCAGCCAAGCAACTCAGCCCGAAAGTCACGCCCCGCACGGGCGTGCACCGCCCGTACGTCAGCTCGACTGCAGCCCCCCTTGCCGGTGCTGGAACGCCGCTCCATCACCGGAGGTGTCATCACCCGTCGGGAGAAAGAGGAGCAGCAGCCGGCTAGCAGGATCATAACCTCGCTAGCGCAACCGCCAACGCCGGCGCAGCTTCCGCGGTGGAGTCTCCGCTCCATGTGGGAGCTGGCATCCGTGCTCAACTTTTTGAACGTGAGAGCCGACTTACCAGTGATATTACTGTTTTGATTAGGTTTTCTTTGCTTTATTGGTGTTTTGCACTTTTCTGTTGTAGGTATTCAGACCGCTGCTGAATATATCGGTTGAGTTCTCAGCAGAGGAGCTTGAGACGGCGCTGCTGGTGCCGAATAGTACATTGGATGACATTCACATTCCGCTGCTAAAGGTTAGCGTCTTCCGCCTTGGATGGGAACTGTGGATCTTGTTGGCTGCATTTATGCTTTAGCTTGATAGAGCGTACGAAGGTTTATTTGCTTATGCATTGGTGTTTAGGTTGCTAATATTAAATGAAATTGATAAATTATGATTTTAAAGGCATCTTCTTTGTGTGATTACTGAGGACTTATGTTGGTTTTAACTGCGTTGGGATTGTAAACCTTGAGTTTTTGAGATGTCTCCATTCTCCACGGCATGCATTGCATTGAGCTTTATGCTATTCAGTGTGTATAGGACATCCAGAGTAGCATTATTTGATGATGCTATTTGTATGGACAGAGTAGGCTTGATATTGGCATTGGCCTTAAAATTGAATTTTGAATTCCGTCTCTTTGTAGTTTGTCCTTCCATCTCTGTTAGAACATAAGAGCAAAAAATCAATCTTCTATTGCATTTATCATTCAAGAGTTGTGCTTCTGTTGTAGTTAGTGGTCACTAAAAACTGCAAAAATGGTAATCGCTTATTAAGTCAACGAAGATTTCTCCTTCGAGCATTATGTACGCAGCAATTTCTCATTCTTGGATGCTATCAATCGCAACACGTGGCTGTCTCCTGCAAAATAAGCCATTACTGGGGACACTAATATTGTAAATAAAATCAACCTACCTTTTTTAAGTGTACTGTCTACTGTTATTTTGGTGCACATCGTGGTTTAGCATGCTAAAGTTGTGATAGCTAGGCCCTTGGAAGTCAAAAACCATGGTGTCTTTGAAATGTTGTATTCTCATTTGTCTCAAGATGCTGGCTAGATGCATGCATTGATGACTTTGAAAGCCGTGTATTTTGCTGTCAAAGAATATACTGAATAGACTTTGCTAACATGTAGAGATGTACTGTGAAATGAGTTCCCATGACATGCAGGCTATAACATGATTGATATTGATCTAATAGCAGTACATGCTGTTCTACATCTAAAATTTTTTTTCTCCCACTTCAATTGCAGAATTGTTACCATATCATAGGTATATTTTACATTGTTATCAGTTTTTATTATTGATGAAGTTAAGGATCTGTCTATCATATTCCAATGGTTTTATCTTCCCACTTTGTGATGGATTATCTCTTTTAGCTGTTTGCTCATACCTTTTTCAAAATTGGTTTCTTACTCATTGTTGTAAATGTTATCAGGCTATACCACCTGTTATCCGCATGGCTTTAGGTCGGGCAACTTGGGTTACAGTTCTATGCAGGAAGATAAAAGATTGGTGGCATTGGGTATGCTATACCCCAAGCTAATGGCTTAATTTCTTTCACTTCGAAAAAAGTGATGATTTTTAGGATTAGCAATTGCTATAAATTGCTATCTAAGTTCTAATTGTTGTTATAGGTAGCAGATGGGGAGATACCGATAGTTGCATCACATGGGTACTTTTTGCTAACTCATGCACCTTTTTTGAATGGTAAATACAATTCAGGCTGATCTATGGGTTATGAACATGTTTAGGTCCGAGGTTGAGATGTACAAGAATCTTGAACCACCAATCCGTGTGTTGATTTTAAAAGCATTATGCGATATTCGTGTGGAGGTAGTTGTTCTTTGTTATTTTTCTCTTGTTCAAACTATTTGAATTGCAATTTGCTAAACATAAGATGACTTCTTTATTTTAGTGTTTTGTGATTGTAAGGCCACATGTGATCATTTCCTCATTTAAGCAGAAAACTTCATGCTTTTCATACTGTTTGAATTGTAATTTTATACTACCTTTTTGTACGCCACTTGAAAATGTCCACTGTTCTGCGCACAGTGCCAGTAAAGATTGTTTTATATTCACAAGTATTATGCTAGTTGTAAAGTATCATTGTTTTTCAATATTTATTTATGATCACTTGCACGCTCTTCTTCAATCAGTTTTCTTGTTTAACATTGATTGAAAAAGGCTAAACATAATGATAGAATTGGAAGCATGTCTGTAATATGAAAATATTGATTTACCCTTGATTATAACAAATGATAAATGCGGGCATTGAAATAAACACGATGAATTAAATTTTAATGACTAAACTAATATAAGCAAAAACTCAAGGTCGATGGTTGGAAGTAGACATCTTGCACTTACATACCCACGGTCAACAAATCCTCTTTTTCATGTCTTTTGTGCATAGGCTTTCAAACCTGAAATATTACTAAGCTTAGAAGAAATTGTACAAGACAAATTCCCCTAAATTTTCAACTGATAATGTCCTTCGCTGAGATAAAGTTTGGACTCCTTGTTTAAGGTCATATTATTGTTTTTTGATAGAAATACGATGAAACGTAACTTAGAAAACCCGCATTGTTTAGCTAATTTGATTATTATATATGTACACTAGCTTTCCTCAAATTTATACCCACATCCAGCATGAGTAACATTGAATAATATAATCAAAAAGCTTGCTAGCAATGCAAAGTGGCAACATGATTCTATATTCAATCCTAGAACTTTTTCATAAAATTTTAGAAGATATGATACATCTTTGTTATGCCATTAGTTCAGGGTATTTTTATTAAATTGCATGAATTATTTTGAATGATTTCTCTGAATATGTTTTTGGATGTTCTTGAGGTTGAATTTTGAACTGATAGTTGTTTGAATTTGCTCTCCAGCAAGAAGACATTAGAAATTATATTGATGATTCTTTGAAACATGGTGCACATCTTTCAATGTTTCGTAAAGATCGTATTGGTGGTGATTCTCATGGAGTTTCATACTGGTAAAATACTTCTTTTATGATGTGCCGAAATCTCAAATCTTTCCATGAAATCTTTCCATGATTTGTTTGCGAGATTCAATTTCAATGTTCATTACTGAGATTCTTGTATTTTTTCTATTTTCTCTTTAGGTATGAGGATGATGAAATAATAGGTCATCGATTATATCGAGAAATAAGAAAAGTTGAAGCCAAGAAGGGCAAGGGAAAAGCTGTTCCTGCACCTCCTAATACTTCCTACCAATGGGAAATGGTTGCATCTAATTTGGATGAATTTCAAGAAGTTTCAGTGAGTTTAGCTTTTAGTATTATAGCAAACATCGTTTGTTATATTGTTCTTGCCGCTATTCCATTGTTACAAATATGTAATATGTAATAATTAAGTACCTTCTTTATTGGATTTTTTTTTATAATGTGTGCTTTATAATTGCTACACGTGCACTAACTTTTACCATACAACCTGCTTTTTTCCTTTTGCCCATGTTCCCGTGTATGCGGTGATTAGTGATTGAATGACACTGTTTGCAATGAATATGTATATTAAGTATTTAGCATTTCACCTTCTTTTCCTTATTTATTGGATATTTGCATAGATTTAGGTGAATCTTGCCATGGGTCATTTTTGTGCAAGTATTGATTTCTACATATGATTTAATAGGAGCTTAGTTTTTATTTTATTTTTTCTTGTTAGTGGCTAATTTTACATAGTTCTTGCATAATGTTTAAATATGTATTTTACTTTCTCTGACATGCCACATATTCAAATTTTACTCTTCTATTTATGAGTTAGAACCTTGCAGGGAGGTTTTTCTATTCACAAATATTGGGGATTTAATATATATATATATATATATATACTTTCAATCTTAAATGGTACTTTGCATATGGAATCCATGATTTTAGAAGATAATATGCGGTTCAGGTTCCACAGGGTGATACCTTTAGGACTCAAGATTTGATGATCATTGTTGTGTAATTAATGCAGAATGGTTGAAGCTTGCTTCAAATTTAAGTTGATTCTTAACACTATATGGGTTAGATCTTGTTGAAATTTCACGGGTAAAATTCATGCTAAAGCTGGCAAAGCAATAGTACTGTTTGTGCATTGCAAGGTTTATTCATGATCAGTTACAGAAGTCTAATTGCATTATAGAACCTTACTTGCATTCTATATCAGTATCAAGTGATAGATTGCCATCATTTTTGGTGAACAATTTAAATTGTTCTAAAGAGGAATGAATTGCATAAGTCTGCTTTTGACTGAAATACCCAGCTTCAATGAAGAAGAACAAATGAACAATTTGAAGTACTTTAACTCCAATGAAAGAAGTTCTATGCTTCTCTTACTAGTGGTTTTCTTTAGGCATTCATAGTTCTGATTAGTTTAAGATTTGCTTTTTAATGTAAATGATTTTCTTATTAAAATAAATGTGATATTTTATAAAACCACACCCTAAATACTTTGGATCAGGCTAATCATGATGAGGATTATATAAGCATAGTTTTCTTATTCTCATTCACTGCTATAGACTTATCGCCTTAATGTTCTCCGTCTAGTTTCTTGTTTAACTTTTGCGCCTCATGCTATTTCAGCCATGCCACCAATGTTTAGACCCTGAAAATTTCCTTGAAGCTGTCTTTTCTAGAATTTAGGCTGTATGCAAACAAGCCTACTTACACTTGGTTATTTCTTCATGTTAAAGTACGACCCTTATATCTATACCTATAGTGATAATAATTGTGAAATACATGCATATTTGCTGCAAGTTGGGGTCCACAATCATTAAGACTTTTTCCCTCTTTCTTTCCTCCCATGCTGCTTCCTCATTGATCTGTAGGATCTCTACGACGTGCACAACAATTCATGGGCTATTGTCTGCAGACCATTATAACTACTATGTAATTATTATTAATTATTATTACTTGATGTTGCATTATTCCTATTAGAAGCTCTCCTAAGATTATATATACTACACAAATGTTAGAATAAAGTACTCAATCAATTCTCTCTAATTCTTGTTAGTAATGATGAGTATATTATTAAATTGGTGTCGTAGAAGCGTTTTAGATGAATTTTGCACACTTAAGGGAATTTGTTTTGTAACTCCGGGACAATTTGGTGCTTAAGATTATCTGCATTTTGGTCATTTTAACTGAGAGCCCGATCACATTTTATATTTTAATGGATCACTCATACCCATTAACTTGGTTATTGCACTTTGGATGTCTATGTAATCTTCAATATTTGCTACCATAGTTAAGTGCAAGATAATTCCCAATACAGTTGACCTATGTTGACTAATTATCAAGATGATTGCATAGGCTAATCATTTGGACCGTTATAGCATTTACATTTGAAATGCCAAGTTATACTTGGTTTGTGCTCATCATTTTGTTATTTGTTTGTCTCACTTGTATGTGTATTGGCTAAACTATTCACTTCTAGATGCTGTGCTACACTTACTGAAACCTTGGACATGTAGAGATGTTTGCTTGTAGAAACTTTTGGGAGTTACTTGGATAAGTCATTATCAACTTATTGTACTTTTAATATTAAGGGAGTTTTATTGATTATTAAACTTTTATTATCTTAGTGTAATTAATAGCATATGTATCTATAATGCTTTTGGAGTATTGATTTAACGATAGAATATTATAGAAACTTAAAATGAATTTTTAATAAAATGATCTAAGTATCCTAATGTGGGCCACCCAATCAACCATTGAGAACCAAAGGTGGAATGAGGATGGTAAGATTAATGTGTGGTTAAACTAGGAAAGATAACTAATTATATTGAAGTGAGCATTGAAGTAGCTAGGCTCTTAAGATGAACTAATAAGGTGCTGGGATATATTTGATGTGAAGGAATATAAATGAAAGAATGGGCAGACTGAATAAGGTATAGATGTAAGGTTTGAAAGATGATTTGTGCACACAAGGGTTAATAGCACATGCAAGGTTTTATTGGGCTAAATGGAGAAGGGGTGGGGGATGAATAAGGATGTCGTCAATTGTTGAGATTTGATCAAAGGTGAAGGGGGGCAAATATGAATGTTGTTAATTGTTGAGGTTTGATCAAATGTGATAATCATGAAATTTGGCATGATTTTTATATATATTTCATTTAAATATCTAGCTCATTTAGCTGTATTAATTGAAAAGTCTTATTTAATATTTATAAGCCTTCTATAATATTCTCGGACAACAAACACCACAAAAATGTAGCCTCAACATAGACGAATTGCTATGAAGGAATATGAAAGAAAGAACGAGCAGATTGAATAAAGTATAGGTGTAAGGTTTGAAATATGATTTGTGCACGCAAGGTTTAATAGCACATGCAAGATTTTATTAGCTGAATGAAGGAGAAGGGGTGGGGATGGGGGCTGAATAAGGACGTCGTTAATTTTGAGATTTGTCCAAATGTGATAGTTATGATATTTGGCATGATTTCTATATATACTTCATTTTATTTTCATTTAGATATTTGACTCATTTAGTTGTATTAATTGAAAGCTCTTATTTATAAGACTTCTATAATATTCCCGGACAATACACACCACAACAATGTAGCCTCAACATAGACAAATTGCTATGAAGGAATAGAAAAGAAAGAACGGGCAGATTGAATAAAGTATAGTTGTAAGGTTTGAAAGATGATTTGTGCATGCAAGGGTTAATAGACATGCAAGGTTTTATTAGACTGAATGGAGGAGAAGGGGTGGGGATGGGAGTTAAATAAGGATGTCATCAATTGTTGAGATTTGTCCAAATGTGATAATCATGATATTTGGCGTGATTTCTATATTTACCTCAATTCATTTTCATTAAATATCTAGCTGGTTTAGCTGTATTAATTGAAAAATTCTTATTTACAAGCCTCCCATAATAATCTTGGACACCACACCCCACAACACTAGCCTCAAGATAGTAGAATTGCTTTTTATGTTTGTATTACTTCCCCTTGTTGTCATCAAGAACATGGCACCATTTGGCCCTATATGAATTATGCTTCCTCTTCAGTTTCAAACTCATAACTACCACTGCACAATCGTTCAGCCTTAGTGAGCATGATAGTTTTGTAGTTGCTACTATAATGCGAGGATCTAAATCTCTCTGAGATTTGTTTAATTAAATTACTTTCACTACCAACTATAAACATGCTTTAATGTAAAATAAATTTACAGAATTTCACTTCGGTCAGTCTTAGTGAGCATTATTGATTTTTTAGCTGCAGCTATGTTGTTGAAGACCTAAATCCCTCTGATTTTTTGCTTAATTAAATTACTGACACCAAAAAGTTTAATCATGCACTATAGTTCAAAATGTGAAGTTTATATAGAATCTCACTTCGTTGGTTCATATGTGCATCTGTAACTTATTTTGTGTTGTAAGAGCTTACAAATATTAAGTTACCTCCTCAACAATACATATTATATCTAGATTTAAATTTTATTTAAAGATATAACCAATATTATATTATCTCTTTCTTTTATACTGTACATAATTTCACTTGATTAAATTAAACCCTCAAGATCCTTTTCATTGTTTTTAGAGTTTACAGATATTATATTGACATCTATACCATGATGTCTTATAGTTTTTATGTAGGTTTAATTGCATTTATAAAATGTGTATGCTACATTACTGATATCAACTTTATTGTAAACGGATGGAGGTATTAATGCTCTACTCATGATCTGCAGTCAGAGTGGCTAATACTTCTGATCTGGTAAAAGTAAAACAGAGACCTATTACCTTGTTCTTTATATTCTTATATACTTTGGGTGCTGGAGCTATTCAGTATATATAACACTTTAACTATACTTGCTCACTAATTAATTTTATATTTACATCATTAAGTCTCATCCATCACTTTAAATTTTATATGTTTTGGTTTGACAGTGCATAAATTAACATTGATTTGCAATTTCCCTCTTGGCATGATCTAGGTCGATATATAAAATTTTGGTTTTGATGTTCTTGACTCCTTTATACTCCTCCAGCATGTTTTTTTCCCACTCGATACTTATAAAGCTTCTGTCTTCTGTTTTCTAGGACAAACTTCTTGAAAGCAAGAATAGGACGGAAGTTTCACTGGCAAAGAAGTTAAAAATTGATATTTTGCCAGAGGTTGACAAAATCCAGAAGGTAGTTTAAAAAAATAAAAATTATATATATATGGGATGGTGTACTTCTTACAAAGTGAATGAGCCTTTCATGTCCTTTGCTAGTTTTCGTACATGCATTTGATTCAATCCGATATATAGGTCAATGAAAAAAGCTGTTATATTGGTTAATTGTGCAGAGGAAAGATCGATTGTTGAAGAAGCAACACAGGCAAGCTCTCCTTCTTGATAGCTTTGTGATTTCTGATGGTATTTCTTCTGGAAGGTCTCTCCGGGACAGAAAACCTGTCACTTATACATTTGGTATGATAATTTTATTGCTCCATAATTTACATTAATTACTAGTTCATCTTGATAATGATGATTGACTAACTATTAGGAGCTTCTTTAATTTAAAAAATCTGCACTATCTTTCAACTCATGTGAGAGTACACGCACATTCCACACATCGACATGTAAACGCACATGACACTGTGCACTCGTGCGTGCGAGCACCATGCAATATTTATGGTTGCAATAAAATTTTAAATGAAGTTTATTTCAGAGTTGAGATTTTATGAGAAAACTTAAAGGAGAAATTAATTGTAAGCGGCTAGTGTTTGTTCTGTTAATAAACTAGGATATTTTATGAATTTGGGTAGTTGTACTTAGGAGTGGTTTAAAGGTTCTTTAATGAGCTTTGCATTTTTCATCTTTAAGTCAACCGTAGTTTTAAGAAATCCAAAAATGCATAACCATGATTTTAAAATTATGGCAGGCATGCACATATTGGAAAGATCTAGCATGTGTGAATAGGTTCTATCATACCTTGGCTATGGAAAAAAATAAATATCTTAAACACATTGTACAAAACACCTTTTTGTTTTGTTTGTTTCAGCATTCATTGTCGTTGCCTTCTGTTTTTGGTTTCTTTGTGCGATAAGGGTTGGGGATGGGGCAGTAAGTTAGCTTTTTCCTAGTTTATCTTCGTAAGTTGACATGGCATGCCTAATCACAGTATACAGAAAATCCGGGATATGCTAAAATGCATGCTATAGATCCGACAATTATGTCTATAATGTTTAGTAAATACTATGGTATTCTGAGTTTTGTTCATTAGCTTTAAATAGTAACAACAAAAATGGCAAAAGAAGGGTCTTCTAAGGGATTGCTTCAAGTTAGTTTTTCTAATTAACAAAATTTTCTTATGTACAGAAGAAAGTTAGGTCTTATTACCATATATCAACAACTTATGTATGGTAAGTTGCAGGTTAGGCTGTGAGATAGAAAATGAAGCGATATTTGCAAACTGTTTAAGTGTTGTTGTGGTTGACTCTTACATGCTAAATAAATTATTTGTTTAGGGAGAGCTCATAATAATTTCAGAAACTCCATTGTGTTCATTTCACTGGTTTATGAAGATCTAGTTAGGCTCTAGGATTGAATAAAAATTTTGTTATATCCTAGTAAATTTGCTGCCTTGGGCAAGTTTTTAACACTTTTGAGACTTTAGAGATCCATGAAGAAGTACATTAGTTTCAGATACTTTAGAACATTGTAAAGCTTGTAGTCTATTTTGTACTGTTTGTTGTGATAATAGTTATGCATTTATAAATGAACATAAGGACTATATAAATTTTTTTTTAGTAAGGGCTGCATGCTTGGAGAAATAGGCCCTCGTGTTTAGATTCATTCATGATTTGATGAAAGATTTATTAATAATATTTTCTTTTAATTACGTTGTTTTTTGTTAGCGATTCAAACACTTGACCTCTTCTTAGACAGTATTGGAGAATATCTCCTGGTCACTTGAATGGTGGTTGTTTTGCTCTAATCTCATCACTAGTACTTTCAAATTGCAGGCTTACATTATTTTGAATTTTGTGATCAGTGTAATGTGTGTAGGCCTTTTTACGTAATTGCTCTAAAAAATGACATTTATAAATGAATATAGGGAATATAGAAAACTGTAGTAAGGGCTGCATTCTAGGAAAGATAGGTCATTGAGTTTTTATTTGTTGATGAAAGATTTACAAATATTATTTCCATGTTATAGTATTTTTTTATTTGAGATCAAATCTCGACTCCTTACTAGAAGGTAAGGGAAAATACACTCGGTCTCTTGACGAGTGTTTTTTTTTTTTTTTCACTTTAATCTCTTTGCTAGACCTTTCAAAATACATGTGTACAAGTCATACTTGTCAATGGCTAATGGCGCAACACAACACAGTTTCCCGTGAAGCCATGATGCATAGCACACAACGCAACTTGCGCCATTTTAAATATGTCGCACAATATAAAATTATATATATATATATATATATATATATATATATATATATATATATATATATATATATATATATATTTATAAAATATATTAAATATCATTAAATAACAAATAATAAGTTGATTAGAGCAAAGTTTAGACATAAATATCCTGTCAAACTATGAAATAACAATTTTAAATCCTACATAAACTTTCATCAGTAGATTTGAACAGGATTAAGCATAACTTAGCTAAACCTCATCAAATAGCAAAAATGATAGATTTAAATCCTTCAAAAATGTTAAATCATTTAAATTTTTTGATATTTTATTAATTTGATGTTAAATTAATTAATATTAATTATGATATTAATATATAAACCTTAAAAATTTTAATTATAATTTATAATTTGAAATTTATAACATGATAATAAAATGGCGTGTATCATTTGCGTCTTGCGCCGTGCGCCGTGCGCCATTGCGCCATATATGGCGCAAATAGCACACGCTATTTTGATTTGCCGCGCCGCGCCAAGCAAATGGCGCCATATGTGTGCCGCGCGTCGCTGCGCACCATGACGCATACCATTTTGCATCATTAACATGTATGGTACAAGTTCTTTCATATAGTTATTGGTAATGCCTCAATTCAAAATTTTAGTTGAAACCTTATCTATCATTAAATCATCTCCTTGAGATTCATCAATGACGTTAACTCCTTTCCATTTGAGATTTTTTTTTTAAATTGGCATTAAGGCTAGGGGGAGCAATAACTATTTAGGTTGGTTCTTGTGGGAGGAATCCTCCTGATTTTTACTTCGGTAAAAATTGCTTTGTACTCATATATCTCCGTGAAGCTTTTCATTTATTGGCCAGTTAGACTTCCTTTTGGCTGGTTCTCTTACAAAGTCATTCCAAGTATTGAATAGGAATGTATTTATGTAGAATTGGAAAGGTGCTAACAGAATAAAAGTTAAGATTATACTATATAAGTTATGTTTGCTCCTTTTTAAATGAAATTTAAGTCATTGAGATGGTGCGGTGATTTGAAAGATTTATATATGTGTATAATAGTTAAAAATTATTCATATTTTCTTTTTGCTCTCCTGAATTGGCCTATACCCATTTTGCTATCCGTCTAGATCATTTGGTGATGGTGAGCTTAGCTTGTTAGTTTTTCTTGCATTTCTCTCTATCAGTGCAATGAAGAAAATCCTCAAGCCTTGACATCAAATTGAAAGTTGGTCTAAAAGTAGTGAGGCTTGATTTCCTTTGACCTTCTTGTATTAATTTCCATTGATGGTCTTACTTGTAGTCTCTCTTAGATCTCGTTGAATGATTACTCCTTTCCTATCTCCTAATCAAGGATAAGTTATGTTATGCCTAAAACGAGAAGATTTCCATGCTTGCAGTCTCTCTTAGATCTCGTTGAATGATTACTCCTTTCCTATCTCCTAATGAAGGATAAGTTATGTTATGCCAAGAACGAGAAGATTTCCATGCAATTTAGTGATGAAGTTGTGTCAATCCCTCCTTATTTGTCTTCCCAATTCCTTCATTTAGGAACAACAATTTGTTAATTTTTTTGAGTCCAAAATATTGGAGAATTTGCTTTCAAATAATATATTGTCTTCCTTAGGCTAATTCTCTATTTACGGGAATTCTTTGTACTCATTCCAAATTGATGCTTGAGAGTATGGAATTGAACCAGTCACCAAAACTCATTTTACAAAGCTGATTTGGCATTGAATTAAGCCATCATAATGTTGTCCTTATTTGTTAGAAAAGTGCCGTTTTGTTTTTCTTTTTTCTTGATCATTTGATTGGAGCAGCCTCTTCTTTGCATAAAGTGGAATCAAAGTAAGATAACAAGCTTCTCAATGGAGTTGAAGTAATGGTAGAAAACAGTGAGTGTGGCTGATCTTAGAATCAAGCAATATTCAAATATGAATATTGTAAGAAATTTTATTCATTTATTTCTTTGTTCTGGCAAAACATATTCCAACCAATTCCTCTTTGTTTGATAGTTTTTAGAAAGAAATATTATTTTGATGATAAAACTATTTTAGTGTATTTTTTCAAGGCGTTAATTTTGAAATATAAACAACACCGACTTTCATAAGACACATGAATTGATTGGTTGATGCTGAATTAAATCCTGATTTAAATGGTTCGTAGTCTACTTTCCCTGTTAAAATCAACCTTAATTCCTTTAATTTGGAGAGCATTCTAGAAGCCCACTCAAGGGAATATTGCTTGCTCCTACTTTGATAGATGTGTAATTTGGGCTATTATATTTATATGGAATGCTTTGTAGCGGGAGTGATGAAAAGATTCTTGTATGTATAGAGATATTAATATCCGATCTTTTTTTTTATCCTTGTGCAATGAATAAGCCTAAAAATCTGATTTAATGTCAAGACACTTTGCTTTAATTGCTTGAGAAGAATTAAATATATTTTCTTAGTGGCACAAGTGGTAATTCGAAGTCCTATCTTTTCATTATATCTTTTAGTTTTTGTAGCATCTTTTCCTCCCCAAAAGCTCAATTAGTAAAATTAAAATTCTTATACTTTGCTTCCTTCTCTGGTGATTGTGCCTCTAAGTCTTTCTCTAATGCAGAAAAATTATGAATTTTTATCTCTAACAATGAGAAAGATTTCATCAAAGGTACCAACATCACCTTTCCCCTTCCGCACTTACGCCTTGCTGCTCATCCTTGCTCAAGCAATTGGGCCTCAATGATTAATAGAAAAGCTTATTGAATGGTGGAGTATCCCTATATTTATCTTTTCTCGCTGATTTGGATTTGTTTTTCTCCTAAGAAAAATAGGAAAACTCCCATCCTTCAGGCTGGAATTAACTTTGTCCACTTAAGTACTCCCTTTTTGTGTAACTTTTTTGGGTACTTTGACTAAAGGATAATGATCACATATATTTAGATTTTAGATAAATTTATTCCATTTGATCACTGACTCTTTAAAAGAGAAGACCCATTTTGCAAGAAAGTTGATTGAATCGCTAGAACTAGGCTTCATGTTAGCAATTTTGGAATTTAGTTCTCATTATGGGGACCATATCTATCAAGATGATGCTTTTTTTTTTAGTAGAAAAAAAGGAGAAAATGATCTTTCTGGTGAAAGTAATTGGATTTTAGATGGTTGATCTCGAATGCTATTACAAGCACTCAAAAAATTCTAATGCTTTAAGGTAAGCCATTTCTTTTTTAACTTAGCAGCTGGGTTGTAGCTTATTGAGGAAGCTTATTTAAAAAAAAAAAAGTTGAATCCTCTTCTTGTCTTTCAAAAAATTTTTTTTTTATGTAACTTTGAATCTACACCTTAATTGCTTTTTAGTTTGGTTTCATTGTGGAGTAATACTAGCAATTTTACATTCTCAAATTGCTTCTTCTATGCTCTATTTCTTCATTCATTTGTTGGTTAAATCATTGTTTGATGATATTCACTTCTAAGATCAATCGATCAATTGATCCATGTATCTTATTTGCCAAGTCATTAAGTCAAGAGATTGAGAATTGATGTAGAATTGTGATTTTATTAAGATCTTGACTATTTATGAATATTCTTTTTGTTTTATCCATCCAGGGGTAAGAAGAGCAGATATGGCACTCGGCCTAAATTTTTATTTGAATTAACGCCTTTTTAGTTAAATCCTTAATTTGTGTAGTTCAACTCCATTAGATTCATTTGGTTGTGATGAGATTATATAACATTGCACTTGACACCAAATCAATTTGATGTTGAATGTCATGCGTTTGTGATTATTCACTAGGACTCTCATTGGGTTTGTCATCTATACATTTATCTCTTGAAAGTATGGACGCACCTTCCGATATACTTACTCTCTTTCTGCCTATCATTTGCAATAAAGTGTAAGCACATCGATCCTTTCTCCAAGTCTTGGTGTTGCGAGACAAATATGTGTAACTAATTACTCTAAAAGCCGATGCTGTTAGAGAAGACAACTAAAGTGTTTAACCAATGGTATAATCTCTCCAAATCCATGGGTGCGTCTTAATGCCTTTGACTTAGATATCCACAGTAGTTAAATGCAATTCTACTACTCAATCATCCATTGTGAAACCCAAGAGGCTTAATAACTATTATCATGTCCTCTTGCAGTCCTCTATCATTCCCTCTTACCCGCTCTTCCATGAATGCTTGATTATGCTATCCTATGGATTCAAGCTCGTGACTTGTGGTTTCATACCATACTAATGTAGAACCTCTTAGCGCAACCAGCTGATACAAAAACTCAGATGGATGGAAAATGCAGAATTAAGACTTTATAATCAATGGTTCAATCACTTTAGATCAAAGGGTGTGTCACAATGTCTCTAATCAACCATCCATCATAGTTGATGACTTAATCATCCGTCTTTGATCACTTGTGACATGATAAATTGTTATCCTATCCTCTTAATAGTCCTTGATCAATTTTAAGTTGTTTTTATGCTGGGTGAGAAATGATGCTGCATATGAGTTATTAGCGTGTGTAGTAGACGCATATTACCAATGGTTTGGATTTAGGGCATTAATATGCATCATCTTTATCCGTTTCCCAACTTTTTGGTATTTGCTTTGTGAATCCTTCTTTTCTGTCGTTCTCATTAAGTGTTGCTCGAGTTATTGAGCTCATTATTCACAATTCATTTTGACTAACTTTTATCCATATTATTATAACTCTACCTCTTTTTCTACCTGATTGTCCATGAGTGTATTTTTTCTCCATCATTATAGATGTTTAAGTTTCCTAATTCTATTTTTAACTATGTTATCTTAAATAGATATCACTCTAACAATATCCAATTATAATGATTCATTAATTTATCATTCATTATTATGTCAGGCATCCTTTTTAACAATCTCATTCTCACTGCACTTTATCATTTGCCTTTCTAACACTTATATCTATTCAACATTATTGACCTAATTCTAATTTAATAAAAGCCACTTTCAAAATTGCATGATATCTTCCTCCATAGTATTCATAAGTCTCCTCTTCATTTATACACCTAGTCTTAACTCTAGATATTTTATCCTCATTTATATTTTTATTCTTCTTTATACTAACATGTTTAGATCTATCATAACTATGTATCAATTTATATTATAATAAAAATGCTGATAATTGTTAATGTAACACCCATTGAAATTACATATGCTTTTTTATTTCATTTTTGATTGCCAAGCATGGTACTTAACCTTACTCATTAAAAGAAGAAACAAACTATATATATATATATATATATATATATATATATATATATATATATATATATATATATATATATATATATATATATATATAGAATAAGCAAGCATCCAAAATCCAAATAGAAAATAGAATGAAATAGTATAAGGCTATATTGAAAGTAGGTGTACAAGTCCTTCGGGTTATTAGCAGAGTCAAATCCACCATCATCTTGATTTTATCAGCCTAATTGCTCTGAGAAGTAGATACCCAAAGATATGCCAAACTAATGTTTTGTACCAAAATACATTGTATTTATCTTCTTGTTTTTGAACCAAACTATGTTTCTCTTCCTTAGATTTACCAAATAGATGTGAAGGTATTCCAAACACCTTTGTAACCATCTTATATGTGCTTGCTTATCCAACTAACAAAAATAGTTTGGATCATATCAAGCTGAGTATTTACTTCATAGATGTTTAGAAGTCTTCTCCAAGTATTTCTAAGCAATTGAATAATAGAAGAAAGCCATTTTTGGGTACACTTTGCATATGCTTTGCATCCTAGAAAGGTGAGCCAACAGTTTATCTAGATACATGTTTATTGGAATTTACCTCAAATAGGTAAGCCAACCTAGAATAATTGATTTCATTGGGGACAAGGTTTAAAAAGGTGAAATCGGGAATCGAGGCTTATTAGTAAAACTGAAGTTAGAGAGGCTTTAAAGAAAATGAAGTGTGAAAAAGCTGTTTGACCTGATGATATTCCAATAGAGGTGTAGAAACGCTTAGGAGATGAAAGAATTTGTTGGTTTACTAAACTTTTTAATACTATTTTAAAAATAAAAAAGATGCCAGATGAGTGGAGAATGGGTGTATTAATTTCTATTTTTGAGAATATATGTGAATGCACAAGATAGTGCAAATTATAGAGGAATTATGTTAATTTGTCATACTTTAAAACTATGAAGAGTTATGGAGCATAGGTTGCGACGTGATACTAATGTTTTTCAAAATCGATTTGGATTTATGCTGGGTAGGTTTATTATGGAAGCTATACATTTATTGAGAAGTTTGTTGGATAAGTATAGAGAGAATAAGGATGATCTACA
This sequence comes from Dendrobium huoshanense, assembly GCA_016618105.1. NCBI lineage: Eukaryota > Viridiplantae > Streptophyta > Magnoliopsida > Asparagales > Orchidaceae > Dendrobium > Dendrobium huoshanense. The sequence goes on along the minus strand of CM028342.1, from coordinate 2,935,097 downwards.
TATGATAGTTATTGATTTAGAGAAAGCATATGATAAAGTTCCAAGAGAAGTGCTATGGAAAGTTTCATAAAAGAAATGGGTTAATAACGCTTATATTCAAATCATTAAAGATATGTATGTAGGAGCTGTTACTTGTGTTCAAACATAAGGTGGTTTGACCAAGTATTTTCCTATTTCGGTTGGATTACACATCAAGGATTAGCCTTAAGCCCATATCTTTTTGCTTTAGTCATGGATGTTCTCACTAGACATTTGCAAGAGGATGTACCTTGGTGTATGCTTTTTGCTTATATTATTCTTGTTGATAAGACTAGAGAGGGAGTTAAAGGTAGACTTGAATTATGGAGGTCAACCTTAGAGTCTAAAGGTTTTTGCTTGAGTAGATCTAAAACTGAATATATGGAGTATAATTTTAGTATTAATAGATCTAGTGAGGGGATTGTGAGTTTGGGCGATCAAGTCATTAATAAGAGTACACATTTTAAATATCTTGAGTCTATTGTTCAGAGTGATGGTGAAATAGGTGGGGATATTATTAGTAGAATTTAAATTGGATGGTTTAAGTGGAGGAATGCATCGGGCTTGTTGTGTGATAGAAAATTCTCTCTCAAACTTAAGGGAAAATTCTATAAGATGGTGGTGGGACCTGCAATGCTTTATGGTGTAGAGTGTTGGCCATTAAAGGAGAAGCATAATATTAAGTTAATTGTTGCAGAGGTGCGGATACTCATGTGGATGAGTGGCTTTACTCTTAAAGATAGGATACGAAACGAGCATATATTTGGGAAGGTTGGAGTAGCTCCAGTGGAATATAAGATTAGAGAGAGTCGCCTTAGATGGTTTGGTCATATAAAAGAGAGGCATTTCGATGGTTTTCCTGAACATTGTCCCCTGTTGGCCACTACCCACCACCGTCTACCCCCCCTCGCCCACCCGGCCATTGCCACCGTTGTTGGCCATTGCTGCCCGATGCCATAGTCGCCGCCGCTGCCCATCACTATTTAGGACTTTATTCTACATTCATTTAGTTCTAACAAAAAAAAAAAAAAAAAAAAAAATAATATATATATATATATATATATATATATATATATATATATATATATATATATATATATATATATATATATATATATATATATATATATATTCACCTGCATTTACTTTACATTAATCCAAAGAACTCCAAAGTATTTCTTTTACACTACAGTCTTTTTTCAGCCAACTAAACAACCCCTAAATCAAAGGTTTAAATTAAACATCTATTCATGCTTGAATATAATTACATAAAGATAATCTTTGAGTTCCAGAAGTCTTATAAACCAAAAATTACTTTTCTCAGCAACTATTGAAAATTAATTTGAAATATGTCGACAATGGCATTCTAAAATACACGGTATGGGTTGAAGTTCAATTTCACAATTTTAGTGTTAGCCAACCTTATTAAACCTTATATTGAAATCTTTAAAACTTTACTAATTTATGCTGCTAAATGAAAAGGTCAAATATGAACTAAGCGGTTGTTTTGTGGCAAGTATTAGGGTTGTATTTTATTTGAAATTCTGGGTTGTTTACTTAAGCATTTGGTTGAGAGTAAAGCAAATTCATAATATTTTTTCAATCATTGGATGCCTTCATCTTTTGCTTAATGTTCTCTTCCTTGATGGAACTCCCTTTCCTCCTTGATGCGTCCCATCAATAGGATGCAACTGAGAGGTAGTGTCATAAAGAGGTGGAAGAGTGGGTTGGAGAATGAATTGTAATTTCCTATTCAAAATGATGATAAAAAAATTAATAAAATCACGTGCTATTTATATGAAATAAAACATATGTTTAAAACTAGGGATGATAACCAATTTCTTTGTTTTGTGCAACTTCATTAAGTTAAGCTATTAAATAAGAATGCCTTTTCTTGATGAATGATCCTATTTTTCCTCACACCATCAAGCTTGGTTTGGCCCTCCTTTTTGGGGGAGAGAAAATTTGTTTTTTGGGAAATTTTTAATAAGCTCCATTATTTTCTTGTATTCTTATTTGTAGCTTTATATACTCTACTCACCTATTTGGGCTTTTGGCTTGACTTTGTATTTGACTAGTTGTTGGAGTCTCTTAGATCATGGCTTTCCCTTTGGAATTAGTTTGTTGACACTTTCTTTTGTTCTTGCTTGAACTAGCAAGAAAGCTTCATTTTCTTTTGTTGGCTTTAGTTTCCTTTTTTCTTTTTTTGTTTATGCTCTGAAGTTGCTAGGATGTTGAGTATTGATGTAGAGGCATGGAAGCAGAGGGTCTTGTAGGTTTGTCGGCGTTCGCTACTCCATGTGCCTATTGTGCTACCTTCAAATCATCTACATATTATAAACTTATTTTATTATTTTACAAGATAATTTTTCTTACATTTAATGATATCATCATGTTTATGCCCTGAATGAGGATTCATTGACATTTCATGTCAAATATTTATGAGAACTAAATTACATATTATAACATCAATATATTTTCAAGTAAAAGCAAACTTCATATTGCATTGTTTAGCGGCCTTGTATTTTTTTAAGCCACCCCAAATCATAACTTCTATTTGGTGTGGTATGTAATCCTAGCTTCTCAGCTAGGATGCATTAATTATTTGATATTTTTACTGGGAAATTGAGGTTGAATATTGTCTCTTTTAATGCTAATTGCAATATACCTTCAATTACAATACTCCAACCTTCACAATACTCCAACCTTCTTCATAGCTAGAATTTCTCCCTCTTTAAGTGTGATTGTGAGTTTCTTGGCTTCCTCTCGTTTCAGCCTCTTCTTTGTTTACAATTTTTGGTTTGAGTGACTCTAACTTGCAATGGGAGTGGTAGCTTTTTATTTTTACGTATTCTCTTCCAAATTTCTCTCTATTGAACTTACCTTTATGAGAAAGCTTACAATTTTTGTTGCTTAGACTGCTTTTATTCTTCTCCTCATTGACAATTGCTTTTGAGCTTGCCTTTTAGGTACTCTTGAGAATAATTTTAGCTGACTTCAGTGTCTTTCTTACAACCTTGTTATATATGTTTTAAAACTACTTGTTTCTTCTAAAGAGATTTTGAAGGTAATTACTCGCTTACAATTTTTTTAGTATACCGTTGCACCAGTTCCACTTCTCTTCATGACTGTTGGCCTGTTCCACTTCTCTTCATGACTGTTGGCCTGGGCCTGGTTTTAAAACTATGCATCTAAGTCTCTTGAACTGTGGTTCCTGTACTGTTTTGCTTTCAATTTGTGCTAATCTACCAGATCAACTTGTACGGTCTTGTTTCTTTCTGTTCATTTTTATTTATTTACTGAAGAGACTTCTTGATCTATTGTGCTTTTTTCTACACAATTATGCAAGCATATTTGAAGGCATTTGTATCTTCGCTGTATAATTTTGGTTGACGGCTGGGTGTTAATGTTAGCCAGTTGGCTTTGCTTATCTCATCTGATCATGCAATCAAATTCCTTTGCAGATGACTATGATAGATCCATAAATGAGGCTATCAAGATCACCAAGTATGTATTTGATCTCATTCTGCAGTAATTGCTTTATTTATTCAAGTTTTTATGGCCATTAATTTCTTTATTATAAATCTGATTTCCTAGGAAAAGGCAAAATTCTCCAGAGCAAGTTATCAAAAGAGAACCTATTGCCAAACCTGTTGCCAATGGTGGATTAAATGGTGAACCCCTCACTCAGCTTGCATATGATGTGCAATCACCTAATCCCATTGAATATGAAGAAACTGATGATGAATTTCGCACTAGCCCACTTGATCGCAGGTATTGGGGCTTCATATTGGACCTTATTTGTATTATTATTATTATTATTATTATCTCTAGACATTTATTTATTCTTTTCTCTTAAGTATAGCAACCGAAGAAGGAAAAGGCCTCAAAGATATTCTGAAAAGGAATTTGTTGAAGCCATTTCAGATAATGAGGCTTATTTTGATAGTGACGACGATATCGTTGGAGAGGCAGTATACGATGATGAATATCTAAGAAGTAGAAAGCAGAAGGTCTCCAGTAGCTCTGAAGGGGACGAGGAGTACCGTTGGGAGGATAATGCAGAAGATGAGGAAGAATATGAAGAAGATGAAGATGAAGATTCATTGAGCATTAGTGAAGATTCAGTTGAGCGTCGCCAGCACAAGAAGCTTCGAAGTCGCGGCAGGCGTGGAGCAAAATTGAGATCAGTAGATGAACTCCAGAATGGACTCAGACGAAGCAAGAGGTCGACAAAGCCGCGTATAAATTACCAGCAATACGAACTTTCAGATACCGACGCAGAGTCAGAAAAGGCTGATAATTCAAACGTGTCTGATGCCGCCTCAGATGCAATGAATGATGATCTAGAGCTCTCGTCAGCTAGCCATGGCTCTCAAGACGAGGAAGCAGAAGATGAAGAAATGAACGATGAGAAGATCGATCACAAACAACTCGAGGAGACTACCAGTGAAGCGCCCCAATCCCAACCACCAGAAAAAGCTGAAAGCCCAATGCAGGAAGACGGCGTGCCAAGGCGGCGATTCCTAGACCTCAACGAGCTCGCACCCGGAACAGGCTTCGAGGACGGTCCCAACGCAATGATCAAGGATGAAGATGACAACATTTAGGTGATTATCACCCAAATCAAGTTCTTCATATCTCAGCCTTTTCTATGTACCCATTTTTTTCTTAGGAAGTATAGAAATTGAGGGCTGAGGGGGTATAAAATACTGAAATTTTGAGTCCCCATCATGGGGATTCTCCACAGATCCGGGTTTGAATTTCAGGCCTGAGGTAAGGCATGAAATGGAGATTGTAGGCCTACTGAGATAAATCCGAAAAGCCGAAAAACCGATATAAGATTGTAAGAATGTGTAGATAGATCATCACCTTATCTTTATTGTCAGATCAAGTTGGATTTGTTTCTTGATCAGACAAGACAAATTGTAGGAACTTTGTCCATTATCTTCCATGGATCTACACATTTTGGTCTACAATGTCCCTTTATTTGCCTCTACTGATCAAATGTTACAACATCTAACTAGAAGTGGGGAACATATATTTAAGGTTCAGGCATTATATGTGATTTATTAAATACAATATGAGCCTTGTATTTTATGGTTCAGTAAGTATGAACTATTTAATTAGAATTCTAAAGAAGATTGAGAGCTTTTTCCTTCACTTTTCTTCTGATATGTATGATCCTTTAATATGTTAGCTTAGAAGATGAAGAAGTAGCAGAAGTTGCTGAGTGATTCTTTCTGTTTCTGATATATTTGGAAGCAGGTAATTAGTAGTGTGGATAAGTGGATTTGTAGCAGATGATCTGCCACTTAGTTTGTTTTTTAAATTTGTATGTGAACATGAACACTATATCTAAGCAGTAAGAAAGCAGTCCTAAACGAAGCCTAAGGCTGTTTTTGGGACGGCTTTTGTATCGCTTAAAACAGCTTTTTAGTATCAAATTTTTAAATTTTTAATTAGAAAGTTGTTTTAAGAAGCTGTAAGAAAACTGTTTCAAATGAAGCCTAAGGTTTTTTTTAGGATAGTTATTTTTTTTTATTATTAATTTTAAAAACAAGTTTTTAGTACATAAAAATTTTGAATTTTTATATTAGAAAGTTGGTTTTTAGAATATATATGAATATTATAAAATTCTTATGTAATATCCAAATTCTTAAACTTACATGAAATTCAGTTTTTTGAATTATATAAAAATTAATATTAATGTTGATTTATCTAAAATGAAATATATATATCATGAATATAAAATATTTTGATTTTTTTTAAATAAATAATTATATATATATGATTATTGAAGAGTTCATCACAAATCTAAAGACTAGGGACACGTTTAACTACTTTTGTAGTTATGGTTCTTGCTTTGAATTATTTCATTTTTGATTTTGTTTAAAATAAATGTGCTTGGAGAATGGATTTATATTTTGATTTCAAAAGAAAAAAAAGAGATAATTTACATAATTAAATAAATTGAATATATAATCAAGTAAAAAAGATTTAATTATCTTAATCAAATTTTATTTATACCTAAAAATTATTAAAGTAATTAACATTTTCATTATCTTTATGTTATGTTTATATTTGAGTTTGTATTAGAGATGTAAACGATTTGAGTCGAGTTTGAGTCAGGCCTAACTCGAGTTCGATTTGTGAGCTTGAACTCGAGTCCAGCTAGAGCTCGACTCGCCATATAAATCGAGCTCGTCGAGCGGCTCTCCTCTGCAGCGAATGCAGTTCACATGCGCCCACCTCTTCCATCATGAACCCAGTTTTTACACACCCGCTTCAAATTTGGCACCGTTGTAAAACCTCTTTTGTCGCGAATGAGTTCACACGCTCGCGAGCTTTAATTGGCCCCCATCGTAGTTCGCACTCAGCATGAGCTCCGACTCGTCCTCACTGTTCCGCCTTCCGCCCCCCATCGTTCCACTTTCTGCTCGACGAGTAATTGAGTCGAGTAAACTGCTGTTCGAACTCGAGCTCGATAAGCCTACCGAGCTCAAAATCAGGCTCAAACTTGGCTCACGAGCTCCTTAACGAGTCGGGCCCGAGTCGACTTGTGAGTCGGCTGCAACTCTAGTTTGTGTCCATGTCTATTAGACATTTCTAATAATAATAATAATAATAATAAGGCCTATATATGATGTAACAGGTTAATTTGTCTATATTTGGCATGGGGTTAATTTTATCATCAAAATTTTCTTGAGATTGCAATTCTTCACTTATGAGCCTTTCAATAATTGCAATTCTCTTTTGATTATTTAAGTTTTGCATAAAACTATGAAACTCATTGAGGGGTTATTTTATTTTAAGTATTTTTTATTAATGTATTTTGAATATACATTATTATGTTAATATAATGAATATTAAATTTTTATGTTTGTTTGATTACAATTAATCTAAATTATGAATAACTTTTTATCTTAAATTGATTGTAAAATAGATGAACTAATTTTTATGTAATTTATAATTTAAATATGCATTAAAGTAATATCCTTTTGTTAATATAATACAATATAAGTCTTTGTTTAAGACGACTGCAAATTTTATAATTATAAAGATGATTGTAAAATGCTATTAAAATGCTCATAAACTAGATGAATAATTAACTATTATTATTTATATAAAAAAATCCCTAAATTTAAATAAATCATAATTTTACATTAGAAAAAATTAATTTATAATATATTTAATCTACCTAAAAATATACTCATAATTCATCTCAACTACACATTGAAAAGGCTTCAAGAAAAAAAAAAGTTAGAAATTCTAAAAATGAGGCAGATGTCTTACTTAAATAATGTTATGGCTAACAAACAAACTTCTGCAGATGCTCATAAAAGAATTAGTTCTTCCATTGACACATGTAAAAGCTTGATCATTGCTCCACAAGATTAATTATTCCATTCGAAGACCAACTAAAATGCGCCACATCACCCCTTGCTCGATACCGCTGCTCGATTATGCTGATATGGCTCATTCTGGTTAGTCTTCGTACTGCATTCTCTGTCCAGTCTCCGCACACAAGAAATGCCCGCTCCACAGACACATTCCTCTATTGCAGATCCATTTAGGTCTAATTAGATGTAGAACCAAAGTAGGAGAAAGGGGGAGTTTTTGCTCATTGATTCATTTCATGCAAAATTATATATAAAAAAAGAAAGGTTTTCATTAAAAGCATTATTGTGAGCACAAGAAAGTTTTATTTGAGACCACTTTCTTACTGCTTTATGACACATTTATCTAGTACAAAAATTCTTAATTCAAAAAATTTTAGTACTAAAAAATTGTTTCATAAAGCAGTAAGAAAGTTATCCCAAACGAAGCCGAAATATAACACTTAATGAAACATTAAAAAAGATTTATAACAGCATAACCATATAGCATTATTCATGATGTGGCTGATCATGCATTGAATATTTTAGCATCATTTGCTAAGATAAATAACCCTATGCGATGAAGACTAAGCCTTATATGACAAACCCATCAGGTATTGTAGAGTTCTTAAATATAACTGTAATCCCTGAACGAATGTAGAACCCTTCAGCAGTCCTGTCTGCTTCTTGCACACCCTGCATCCAAGTATGCCATGATCATCCATTCAAAAAAAAGAAAAAAAAAGGGAACTTTATATGCAAAAATTAATATTATAAAAAAATGATATCAAAATAGATCTCAAAATTAGGGCTGTCAATATTTAATCCGACCCAAAAATTTTGAGTTCGGGTCAACCCAAACTCGAACCCGCCGAACCGGGTCAGGGCAACCCAAACCTGAACTGGGTCGAGTTCAGGTTAGGGATTTCGACCCATTTGTAAAACTGGGTCGGGTTCGGGTTGACCCGAAAACTCGAAATCAAACCGATTTGACCCGTTTTTAATTGATTTATGAGGATTTTAAAATATTATTATGGAATAAATAAATGCTATTTCCAAAAAATAATAAAACTATTTTGCCCAAACTAAATTAAGCTTGATTTATTTTAAATTAATTGAAGTAAATCTTACCTTAATTTGATTTAGAATTAAATAAAAAATTTTAGTAAAACATACACAAAGCGGGTCGGATTCGGGTTAACCCAGTCCCGAAGTGGGTCAGGTTCAGGTCCGAAAAACCAGCCCGTTTGCAAAAATGGGTCGGGTTCGAGTCAGGTCAAACAATGCCGGATCAGTTTCGGATATGACCTGAACCCGATCCGTGACCCGATTGTGACAGCCCTACTCAAAACCATTAAACTTGTTTTGAAATGAGCACAAAATATAGATAATCAATCAGAATTTATATTATATTCATTTCAAAGCAAATTCAATGAACTTGAAATCATCATAGTAAAAAGTTTAAATAGGAAACTCGACCCAGATATAGTGCTGAAGAGAAACCGTACTTGGGAGTTTGAAATTGTCACATTCTTCCCAATTCTTGCATTCTTATCTATGATACAATTTCTGAAAATTATCAGCACAAACAATTAAGATTTTGAAGTTGTACTTGCAGAATAAATATGGTGGAGTATGTTCATTAATGGTGATCACCTGATCTTGGTGTTCTCTCCTATTCCAACAGGAACTCTCCCTTCAGCAAGCAATGCTGCCATTTCTGCTTCTGTTTCATAGTAATCTGCGCCTAGCATTACAGTATCCTGCAAAAATGGTGCAAAAATGGTTGTAAAGTAGAGGCTATCTTCTATGAACATGTTAAATTTTTTGAGTAGGATATTTTCACCAAATGTTAAAGCCACTAGATTTACTTTGTGATGAGGGAGAATCAATTAAAGTTTATCTGCACTCATCTCAAAATAAGTTTAATGACTTTGACTATCATCTTCACCAAAAATTAATGAGGTTATCTGAGCAAAATAACTTTCTCATTAGAATTCTGACCTTTAAGTGCACATTACTGTTTATCCTGGATCGGATACCGATTACGCTGTGTTCTATCAAGCAGTCGCTCAAGAAACTTCCATGGGATACAATAGAATCAACAATCTGAAAAGCATGTATTTTGTTCATAGGTAAGGAGAGAAATATATGCAATGAATGTTTAAACTATCAGGGAGGAAAGTAAGACAATGGGATAGTCAGTAAGAAAGTAGAGAGAGTCACAATGGAAATCAATTATTCTTCATGGAGTAATTTAGTTTGATGAAAAATATGTGCAAACTAGATAAAATGAAACTAAAAAAGATATTTGATTCGAAGTAAAGCAGATGTATTTTAGTGCCTCAAATGAAATTTGTGATCAGTTCAGCAAAAATTAAACAAGTATTTTTCCTGCCTCAAAAGTTACAAAGGATGATGACTTAAGAGAAAAGCACATCATATGTGTATTTTTGTCGTAAAACAGAGGAATGAAAAACTTACCTTGCTGTTGTCAACTGCTGTTGGAGGTAAATTTCTTCGAGATGTATATATTGGTTTTGTCGCATCATAAAAGCTGAAATTAGGTGGCTGCAAGTTTAAGAAAGTCAAAGAAGAGATACACTGCGTTATTTTTTGAATGATGAGAATATATCACCTTTAAAAAAGCTACCATAGTTACAAAAGATATGAATAACAGGTAGTGTTGATGAAATTTTCGTGAAGTACACTAAAGAATCTGATCATAACAGCACAAATTGTAGTTCAAAACTCCATAGTGCTTAGGCCAAAAGTACTCCAGAATTACTGTAACCAGCCACAAGGCTTATAACGCAGCAACTCCCAAGTATTAGATTAATGTAGAGTCACGCTATAATTATCCTTAAAAAAGTGCTCGTTAAGCTAAAATGAGATAAATCTTTAGAGCTCATGTTACTAACTCAATATTAACCACCTTCCACCATTTCCTCCAAGGGCCTCTCTGCCTCTCCAGTAAATCAGTGATCTATATTAAATTAATGTTCGAAGTAAAAATTTAGGCTTCGTTTGGGACGGCTTTCTTACTGCTTCTTAAAGCAATTTTTCCGTATAAAATTTTTAATTTTTGCACTAAAAAACTGTTTTAAGAAACAGTAAGAAAACCGTCCCAAACTAAACTTTAATCTTTTCAATCTAAGGTAAAGCTAAGCTGATGAGGACATCGAAGATCAACGACTACGATCGTGTCTATTTATTTTGATGTATTTTATTTGTTATTTGTACTTTTCCCTTTCTACCCTCACTTGAGAGCTTTGTTTTATGTTTGCTCTAGGGGCAATTGTGTCTTTTTTATTTTCCTTCATGTATTTGGCTATTTAAGCCCTCCCCTTCCTCTTCGAAAGAGGATGATGAATATTGATAATGAAAATGTTATGTTCTTGGTGATCTCTTAGTGAGTTCATGAGAGAAGAAGCCCGAGGAGGGTAATTTGCAATACCCGTCAATCTTTGGAAGAGTCCAAGGTTCGCGGTTCTTACGATATCTTTGTGAGTTCGTTAATTACTTCTATCTTACTCGTATTTTTTTTTTGTTCATCTCTTTTCTCCCCTCTTCATCCACCCAAGTATTCCCCCTAGCTCCACTTCCTCAACCTACGACCGACACTCCACCCGACCCCTCATACCGCCGGCCCAAGCTCCAGCCGCCGGCCACCATCCACCTCCTTCTCCCCATTGAAATCCTTGCCTAATTTAGGTAATTTAATCTTTGGACAGATTTTTGAAATTCAAATCCAACGAATTTGAAATCTTTCCTAATTTGTCATTCTGTTTTTGGAAAGTTTTTAAATCAATTCTTTTGAATTTCAAATTCAAATGGATTTGTTTAATTACTTTCCTAATCCTAAATTTACAGTTAGGCAAGCATGACACCTCATCCCCACATTCCCTCTTGCCCATTAATGCCGCCGGCCCCTTCATTGGGCTTCCCATCAATTGCCCAATTAATCCCCCTCCCTATTTTGAAATTCAAACTTTAATTTCAAGATAATTCCCTCCATTATCACTTAAAAACTGAAATTCCTTTCAGTTTTCCCAAGCCCTACCCCCTCATAAATGCCACCGGCCCCCCTATTGGCTCTCTCCATTGAATGAGCATTAATCCTCCTCTTTAATTTGGGAATTCAAAATTAGATCTCTAATATTTTCCCTCCCAAATCTCTTAAACTGAAATTACTTTCAGTTTTCTAAAGTAAACTCCATCCCTCTTCCTCTCTCTACCGCCGGCATCCCTCCTCTCCAAGCGCCCCTTCTCCTCTTGGAACTTCTTGTGGCGACCACTCATCTTCGCCTTTAGAATTAATATGAATTCCAAGGTCATTCCTGCTTCCATTCACAGTAGGAATCATTGGAAATCTGAGATTTTTCCCTGCCAAGCTATTGCTCAGGTTTCCGGGCAAGTCCCGTGATCCGTCCAAAGGGTTCCTAGCCTTACAAGCTGCTGTCCCGGGCTGTCCAGTTGCTGTCCAGAATTTTGGAGTCCAGAAAACTGCTGTCTAGCATCCTTGAGAACCAAAATTGCTGCCCGGAATCTGCTCCAGGCCACCTGCTTGCTATCCAAAGACTCCAGTAAGGATTGTGGCTGTCCAAGTCATCCAAGAAGCTGTCAAGCACCACCCACTTCCGATCCAACCAACAAAGCGCCACCGGAACGTTGTATTACTTCATTCCTTGGGTGAAACTCTTCCCCTAACGCTCTTATCTTCCTAGTTTATTTTTCGTTGATGGTTATTAATGGATTCATGAAGATCATGTCAATTATTCGTCGTTGGAACCTAGTAATATGAAGAGTTGTGTGAGGGATCTTTCATAGACTAATCTTATTGTTAGTATTGGAATTTATTGTTGGAACGATCCATGTATGCAATGTCGGATTAAGCTGGTTATCTTTTGAACTTAACTTTTATTCATGTAAATTAACCTAAGCTAAGTACCACTTAATATTTATCTTATCGTTCAATTCCGCATAAGATCTTGCTTATCATTATCTCTAAATCTAAGCGTGCAAATTTCTTTAAGCAAATCACTTTCGCATGGATTGTTTTACATCATAAGCACATTATAAAATACGCCATGGGTATTTGTCTCGATTGTTATGCAACGGAAAAATCATTAAAACTGTCATAAACTGGTTCCACATTTGAATGACATCCAAATAATAGTGACAATATTTGACATTTTCAAAATTCAAACAGAACGTTATCCAGTTAGCTTAGACTATATTCCTCTTACTGAAAAATAAGGCGCTGATACGCCTAGATAAAAATAAGCATGTGTTGAAATAAAAAGCTCCAGCAATAGGTTAACATGTTAACATGAATTGTGCACTGACGAAGGTAATCAATGGTGTTACAGTCAGATTCATAATCAAGTAGAAAACGTCGATATAATGTCACTGAAGCTACCTGAGTTGGAAAGAATAATTTCATGAAAGAATAAAAGAGTACTCAATGGGTTTTGGAATTCGGAAAATAGCAGAGGAAACAGGAAATTCATCAAAGAATGTTTTTTTCAAAAGCAAACGAGACTAGAATCTACGATTCATTTAGAGTACTCACATCCCGGGTAAGAGAAAGATTTGCCTCAAAAAAAGATTTTAGAGTCCCAATATCCTCCCAATAATCATTAAAAAGGTATGCCTGCAATAAAACAAGAACGTTATCTGTAGTTTATAATAGTTCAGTAAATGTTCAGAAAAGATATAAAAATCCTGCAAGCAGCATTTTAATGGGCCTTTTGGTTTAGAGACATCTGCTATGTATTCTTTTTCTTAGTAGATATCAAAAACATAATTTGTTAACATCTTGAAAAATAAAAATCTGAATGACATTTCAATTTTATCTTACTGACATCTTCATGTTGCTCAAATTGAATACATTCAGAAGCCAAGCTATCTGAACAGTTAAATAGGCACAAAAAGATTTAACAGCTATAATATAACAAAATGCAACATTCGATAGACAATAATGAAATCTAAAAAAATTGAAAGCAACAACATCTAGGTTCTATGTTAATCCAAGTTCATTCATTTTTTTAAACTTGAACTCCATAAGTACAGGAAAGAAGCGTAGAAATTTGATTTCAATAACTGCTATGGAATTCACAAGTAGTAGTTTTATGTAAGACCCTTAGTGGCCAAAGGGAGGAGGTACTAAATTTCAAATCCTAATATCAAATTTGTTTCTAATATATGCACAGTACTTAATGTCTACTAATGACTAGCCTTACTAAAAAATTCTAACTCATTATTGGGATTACTTAACTATAAGGGGTATGCACCCATAGAAAATCTAGAACTAGACCATAAAATCCTCATGAAATGAGAGCTAATTTTTCTTGAAAGGAGAGTGACAGTTTGTGATGAGAAGTTACAGGTTCTTATTGAGAATGTGTGGTGAAATAAGAGAATTTAAGTAGAGGATCAGGACTTTTGAAACCCTAACAAAAAGAGAGGGAAAAAGATGAAGCCAACTCAAAGATGTCCTTCACAAACAAAATCAAAGCTAATTTTTCTTGAAAGGGGAGTGGCAGTTTGTGATGAGAAGACAGGTTCTTATTAAAAATGTGTGGTGAAATGAGAGAATTTTAAGTAGAGGATCAGGACTTTTCATTTTTTTTTCCTTTTCCTTATCTATAACCTTTTTCATTAACGTACCATTCACGGGACGTTGCATCCCCAGCCAGTACCAAAAGAGAATGTGCTCCATCAGTCAACATGCACATACAAACATTCTATTTTAATCATATCATTTACCTTCTTCAAATCATTTCATATCAATATATATAATAAACATCATGTTTTAGGATGGATGTTATCTTTATAATATTAAATTAAAGTCTTCCAGTTCAACATAATCAATTATCTTTAATAAAAAAAATTCATATAGCAATAATTCATAGAGCATTATTAATAAACAATTAAATAATAACAGTATGTATTTGATGCATAATATGTATAAGCAAATATAATTATTGTAATTAAAAGACATGAGTACTCACCTTGAATTTAGAAAATACGCAACTTCACTTTTACTCCTTATTCTAATGACGGTGGATTTAAAACCTATAAAAGATCACTTTATTAAATTTAATTAATTATTTGCTCTTAAGTTCTCTAACTTAATATTTTAAAACTTCTCTTTTTAAATATATTTTAATTCTTAAAAATAGTCATAGAGTATTTCACTAATTAATGTTCTTTTATTATTAAATTTTAAAATATATATTGTTCGCTCTCTCTTTCTCTTTCTCAAAGTAGCTAATTAAAGCTTCTAATTGCTCTCACATTTAATTGATTATTAAAATGTTTATAACAATTAAAATCTCATACATTAAAATTTACACACATACGTTCTCTCTCTCCTACTCTATATTTTTATTTAATTAATATTTTCTATACATTAATATATAATTTATCACTAATCATTCAATTCTTTATTTGTATAATTAATTTTCCTAATTAGCATTTTCAATTAAAATCCATATTTTATTTAAATATCATAATCTCTCAACCATACGGTCTCTTTAATTATTTGCTTTTAAAATCTTAAATTTAAATTTAAATTTGATTATTATTATTTTCTAAACAAATTTCTTATTTTAAGATATTTTAAATTTAATATTATAAAAATATAAATATCTTCCTTTCAAAATAAATTTTTTTATAAAATTTCTTACCTTCTTCCCTTACATGAGACTCTCGCTTTCCCTATCCATCGAGTTCGCTTCCTTCCTTCTCTCTTTCTCTCGATCTCCCTTGCTTGTGGATCGATCCCGAACCCTAACTTGCACGCACGCATCTTCCTTCTTCCTCCCTTGCTTTTTTCTCTCTATTTCTTCCCTTCTCCTTCTTCGTCCTCTTGGTATAGCTTCCTCTCATTTAAAAGAGTTAAAAAGGAGGGAGCGAATTGTAGTTACTCTCCACAATTGCTATTTTCCACTCATGTACGTATTTCTTCATTTGTTCATGAAATTCGACCGTCCAGGCTTGCATACGCACACGCGCAACTCCACCTGCTTACGGTTCCCTCCCGTATTCACTCGGCTACTATAATAAGTCGGTTTAGTTGAATCGATCAGGTCCGATTCTAACATCGTGCTGATGTGAAACCAGGAATTGAATCTTAGAAAATTAATAAAAGTTTGTTAAAATAATGAAAGTTCAATCTTGATGATTCTCTTAATAGATACTTCAAAAAGGATCTTAGATTTTAACCAAGTCTAGGCAAGTTATCACCGCTAAATTAACAAGATCAATAAATAACGACGACAATTAATAGTAATGATGATGAAAAAAACCAACTAGAATCCGGCGGTTAACAAAGCGATTGTCTCACCTTGAGGCTTAAGCTCACTCGTTTATGTCTAGGGTTGGCGAAAGAAGAAGAATCACACAAGGGATGAAACCACTCCGAGGTAGACGGTGCCGGCGATCCGTAGTGATGGAGGCGGCGTAGGATGTGGAGCTGGCGTGGAATGTCGGGCGTCGATGGTCCACTCGTAGTCTGGACGTTGTCTGTCGATGACTTGGATGAGGGTCGGGAGGATCCGATCCAAGTAAGCTCCAACGATGTCTTCGTCGGAATCAAATCCTGCGTCGAAGAATCGTGATTGTAGAACGTCGAGATTACTGTAGGCATCGAACACAAGCCCCCATTCTAGCTCGGGATCCGCCATGCGACATGGAAGTGAAGATGAATGGTCGCCACAAGAAGCTCAACAATGGGAGGGAGAGGGGGTCGGCGGGTTGTAGAGATGAGGGGAGGCCGGCGGTAGATCTAGGGTGAGAGGGTGAGGTTTGTGTTAGAAAACTGAAATTAATTTTAGTTTAAGGGATTTAGGAGGGAAAATATTTGGGATCTAATTTTGAAATCCCAAATTAAAAGGGGAATTAATGCTCACTCAAAGGGAGAGCCAATAGGGGAGGTCGGCGGTTGAGAGAGAGAGGGGAGAGGGAAATAAAACTGAAATTAATTTCAGTTTTAGTGCAATTGGGGGGAAAATGATTTGAAATCAATCTTGGATTTCAAATAAGAGAAAGGGAGTTAATTGACTCATTAATGGGGGGAGCCCAAGAAGGGGGCCGGAGGTATAGCTAGAGAGAGAGGGGGTTATGGAGAGAGGAGAGGGGTTTCCAAATTGGTTTGCTGATGTGGAAATAGGATTTAAAAACTCCAAATTAAATTAATTTGAAATTGGATTCAATCATGGAAACTTTCCTAATTTGGAATTCCAAATTAGGAAATAATTTAAAATTTGAATTCCAAATTTCAAAATTTGAAATTGATGGAGAGAGGGGTTGGCCGGGTGGAAGAAGGCCATCGGCAAGGTGGGCGGCCGGGGCTGTGAGGGTGGCCGGCCGCTGAAATCCAATGGGGTGGGGGCGGCGGCAAGAGGGCTAGGGTGGTTTTTAGATGGGGTTTTCTTGTGTGTGTGTGTGTGTGGGGGGGGGGGGGGGGGGTAGAGGAGAAAATTATGGTTGTAATTTGTAATTACCTAGAGAACTCACAAAGAGATCTCAAACAAAGAACTCACCAAGAGATCTTCAAGCACTCACAAAGAGAACATAAGAGTAGAAAATTTTCATTCATCAATAATCCTCAAATACAATGACAAAGCCTTTATATAGACTATCCGAAAATAAAAAAAATATAAAGACGACAATGCCCTTGGGCTACAATAAGCACTAACTCCCTCATAGGGGTACAAATGGAATAACATGAAATATAAATAACATGAAATATAAATAACATGAATAAAATAAATCATCAAAAATAAAGACTCTGAATCATGGCCGTCGATCGGCGTCTCCGACGATGGTACACGTGTCGAAATCTGATGTCCCCATCACGTGCCAATCGAATAGGCGATAATGTTGATCCATCATTAACTAATCTAAGTTCAGATCAACTTAATTTAGAAGATCTATTAGAAATTTTGAAAATAAACCTTTTCACATTATCTGAGGGAATAATGTGAACAAGAAAAATCTATTACTAACAATATTTTTATGTTTTTTTAATAACGACTTCTCCTGATGATGATTGATTTATTGTGTTATCGTTCTTATTATTGCTTTGCCAACAATTGAAGAGCACACTACAAAGGAGATCCAACATAGGGAGAAGACCTAGGAATGGTAGGAGGGACATCACAATGCAATCTAACTTGAGTAGTTGGTGCTATGGATAAAGTGGATGCCAAGGAAATATCCCGATCAAGGTGGCATGCCATTGGAAGCAAGAAGTGGAGTAGAAATTGATAAGAGATGAGCCAAATCGAAACAACCACACTAGGCCTCGAGACTCAAGACTGAAGATGGCATAGCTGACAACACCAGAACCCAATTTTAGGGCGCCAGTGCCAGATCAATGTCCAAACATGAACAAAGTAGGAAGAGGTGCTTAAGAGGCACAAAGGCAACATGGATACACGTGTAAGTCACATGTATAGATGCGTTGTGGGTGATTGGCAAAACATGTTGGCTGCACAAAGGGTGTACGCATAGGACACGCACTGGTCACGCATGCAAGACGCTATTGTGGGCTCATGACGCGCACAAGGAGGTGGAAACTGGGACAATGCTATTGGCTTGTTTGATTGCAAGATATATGACAACAGTTGCCCAATCTTCTCTGACATAGCTGACCTAATTGCAAGTTTATTTCTAGGCAGAAGGGTGGTGCTAGTCTCCACATTACTTTCCTTAAATGTTGGGCTAAGGAAGGAAGAAATTTATCTTGTTGGAATTAATTTCCTTGGATGTGAAATGATTAAGGCAGTAAGGTTTTAGGTATTCTGAAGCCAAGGTGTGGAGTGATAAATAATGACCTTTAAGATGTATGAACTTATTAAAGCGGGCTCTCACTACGTATATGTAGAGTGAGAAATACCATTCTATCTCCCACTGCCAGTTGGTCTTGGAAGTGTCCAGCAGATGATTACCTTGCATGTTCCATTCTCACTTTAGATAATAAAACTTAAAAAGTAAATGTGGGTGTTAGATTGGTAGTGATATATTCTCATAACGTGGTCCATCACCACTTAACCAGATTGTGCCAGTCACCACTGCTGGTAAAGGGGAGAAGTTTCTAGCCATTGAATTTAAAGGAAATTTCAGGATGCTTGAAGATGGCATTGAAGAAAATGATATAGCATATATAACCAAGCAAGCGTTGGATTTTTTTTTTCCTACGGCAATTTGTCCCTTTCTGGCTAGAATTTCAGACTTTCAGAAGTTTTGCTTTGAATCCCGACATCACAGCCACCTAAATTGTCTCCTTGCCTGTAATTGATTGTACTGGTACATATCCAAAGATTTCTTCATTTTTAAACCAAGTTGATTGGACAGACGCAGCTACTTAAATTGTGCTTGATAAAACTGAAGATACCAATAAGAACGATTCTATGTATTCAAACTGATATCCATATTACCATTTTCAATTTTTAGGTCTCAAGTAATTTTTACCTTGTTAGTATCAAAACTACATACAAAACACCCAAAAAAAATGCAAAATTTCTATATTTAAAAAAAACTTAAGAATGCTTTTTTCAAACTAGCAAATTCATTGGAGATGCATTGATGTTTGAAGTAATTAAAGAAATGAAGCAAAGTATTCAAAAAGTGTATAATATAATAATATCCGACATACCTTGACAAATTGTTCTTTTGCTGATGCTGGAATTATTTCAGAGCCAAAGTCATTCGCAGTGGGAAAACGCCATCTGACCCAACAATCATGCATAACACTTAATGTTCCTGTTAAAGACTTCTTGATAAATTTTATTTTACAAGTAAGGCCCAAGTAAACACAGATAAAAACAATTGCGTTAGTCATACAAGTTAAATCTGTGCGAGCTTATGCGAGTGCTTGTGCCTGTGTGGGTATGTGAGAGAGATTTGGGTTACACAAGGAAAAGAAAAAGCCCCAGTGAACTCAATAACACTTCCCCTGTCAATAGCTCCGCTGCACCAGTTTCTTCCTCCTGTGAGAAATGATGACAAACGATCACCGATATCTAGTCTTCTGACTTGCCAGTGAACAAAGGACAAAGGGGGCAGATATAGAACAGCATCTTAAAACAAGTTCTAGGGGCTTGCTTTGGGGCGGCGAGTAAAATTGCCTCAGGGCAGTGGAAGCAAGCATTTTGTCTATTGGGTGTATGATAGGAAATACTTGATTCCAAGTATTTCCTAATCACTTTAGCCAAAGATCTCACAGCAAACTGCTGTCCACAGCAGGAAATCAGTCAAAACAGTGGGAAAACACGAGAAAAACGATAGAAACACGAAGTAAGAACTTGTATTTTACTAGAAGATGAAAGGAAAATAGCAAAGATACAAGGATCCTCTATTCGAGAGGAGGATCACACTCTCTCAATCTCTAGAATACGATCTAGAACCCAAGTCGACAAGAAGAACAAGAGAAACTACAAGACAAAAACACATAACCCTAAACCTCCCCTTTACTCCCTACTTAATGCATACAATTCAAAATAGATACAAAAGGACCTAATTGCCCTCACTTCCCCTCATTTTGGCTCCAAGAAGCAATTTGAAATTCACGTGGATCCCGCCTCTAGCCTCATGCGGCTTCCGCCTCATGTCCGCCCGCCCTTCTCCTTCGGTAAAACCGAACCGGCCCATTGGATTGGGCCGGCTGGACCGGTCCAGGGAGGACCGGTCTAATATTACCGCCCTCCCAAAGAACCGCCTTGTCCTCAAGGTGGATGTCAGGAAACTGTTGCTTCATCCGCTCGAATAGCTCACACGTGGCCTCGTAGTCAGGGAGATTCTTCCATTTGATCAGGACTTCTGTGGTTCCATCTGCTTTTTGGCGAACCTCCATGAGCTCCAAAGGTTCCAATATCATTTCCATCTCCTCCGTTAATGTTCCTGGTAACTCAGAACTGGTAGCATAATTTCCAATGGCTCTCCTTAGCTGGGATACATGAAAAACTGGATGGATCGTCGCTGTTGGTGGTAACTTCAGACGATATGCCACAGCTCCAATTTTCTCCAGTACTTCATAAGGACCGAAGTACCTTGAAGCAAGCTTCTCATTCCTCCGATTGGCGATCGTTTTCTGTCGATATGGGCGGAGTTTTAAAAATACCTTCTCGCCCAAATCAAACTGAATATCCTTACGATGCCCATCAGCCTGTTTCTTCATGAACTGTTGAGCCTTCAACAGATGTCTTTTTAACTCTTCCAGTGTCTTATCCCTCTCCTCCAAATACTCCTCTACTGAAGACACGGGTGTGCTGCTACTCCCAAAATGCACCAAGTGGGGTGGATCCCTTCCGTACAACACCTTAAATGGAGTAATCTGAGAGGCTGAATGAAAAGAGGTGTTGTACCAGTACTCGGCCCATGATAGCCATTTAGCCCATAGCTTGGGTGTTTCCGATGCGAAGTGTCACGACCCGACCCGACCCGAGACGGATCCTGTTCGCACCGGGCCGCGACGGAAAAACTAACCAGGATCTGACTTTGGAATTTGCTTCGGAACTGATACTTCCAAATATTTTAAATAAAACAGACAAACACAGAGCTACTAAAAACATCAAATGCAGCGGAACAAAAGATCTATCTTTTTCTTTTCCTCAAAACAATCATCTACAAATACAGTACATGGCTTTTAGACAGAAAGAAAGACAGAACAGAAAAGCCATGACTGTACAAAATCAAAATGTACAAAACAATACCTATACTGATCAGACTCTGAAATCTATTCCTGGACTTCCTTCCCTTTCCCAGAACCTGAAAACCACCAGAAAGCAAGGGTGAGCTCAACAGCTCAGCAAAGCAACAAACCTCCAATCAAAATTCTCAGAATCTCAAAACTAACACATCAGATAAATCCGAACAGAAATCCGAACAGAAATCAGAACAGAATCGAAACAGATCAAATCAAACAGAACTGTACGGAAATAGAAGTCGTATCAAATCAAAAACAGAACAGATCAGACATATCAGATCAACAGAATCGGAATCAGATCAGAACTGTCAGAAATCGTATCAAATCAAATATCAGATATCAAATATATAATTCATAGCTAAATTCCCTGACACTGACTGAATCTCATAGGATCCAGGCCCCTTATGCCTCCCTTTGTGCTTACGGCACCAGAACAGATGTGCATATAACACCAGAATACATATATAGCACCTAAACAAATTTCCTCGGATCCGGAACAGAACAGATATCAGATTTCATATTGAGCTCATTTCAGATTTCCCAGACACTAACTGAATCTCATAGGATTCAGGCCCCTTATAACTCCCTTTTTATAGCATATACAGATAGCATATCAAATCAGAAGAATTCCGGACAAATCAGAAATTACCCAAAATCGGGCAGTACAACGGCAGTATACAGAATTTACACAAATTTTCCTGAAAATAACAATTTACCAAATTTGCACATAATATAGATATCAACATTTCAGAACATTTATTCTACTGCACAGAGAATTTCCAAGTTCACAGAAAAATTCAATCGACTAAAAACACAGTCGAATCAAAAATACCCGGACAAAAATCTTCAAAATATAGTCAAAACGTGCACACCCAGCACGGCAACAATATACAGAAAGTTACACGGTAAAAACTGAACCAATCAAAAGATACGGACAAAAATTGCTAACGGAAACAAAATCCGGACAGAAAATACCGCCAAACACGACGGTTCTGAAAATTGAGAAAGACGGAATGTGCCTTACCTTGCGTACAACAATATCCTGAACAGTCTCTTCGAACGAAAACGGCTCCGCGTCGTCCGAAAATCAACTTTTCTAATTTGCCCTTTGATTTTCTCTCTCCTCGGCTGAAATCAGATATTTTTAAATATTTTTCTCTCTTCAAATGAGCTGATTTCAGCTTTATTGAACTCAGATCGGCCCGGCCGATCGCCATATCGTCCCGGGACGATCCGACCAATTTGATCGTCCTGGACAGCTCCCAGGACTATTGTCCGGCCGATATTTTGAACAGTGCCAATCGGCTTGGCCGATGCCTCGATCGGCCTGGACGATGCCTACAGGAAAACACCTGGAACAAATCTGGGCAAATTCTGGAGCAACTTCTCAACTGATCGTCCCAGGACGATCCCAGATCGTCCTGGACGATCCTAGAGCAGATCTTGATATTACAATCTCCCCAACTCAGAAAAATGTCATCCTCGACATTATCCAATCCAAATTCAGTCAAAACAAGTACGGGTACGACTGTCTCATGTCAGACTCCTTTTCCCAAGTCGCTTCCCGTGCAGTCCGGTGCTTCCACTGGACTTTAACCATCGGAATCTGTTTATTTCTTAACTTTCGGACGTCATATGCCAAAATCAACTCTGGCTCTTCCTTGTATGCCAGATTCTCCTGTATCTCAACCTCATCAGCAGATACCTTCTTCCCAGAGTCGGATACCCACTTCCTCAGTGGATACGTGAAACACATTATGCACGTCAGACATCGAATCAGAAAGCAATAGTCGGTAAGCAGATTTTCCAATCCTTTCCAAAATTTCAAAAGGTCCAACATACCTTGGACTAAGTTTGCTCACCTGGCCAAATCTGCTCACACCCTTTATCGGGCTGACTTTGACATACACAAAGTCCCAACTTGAAACTCTACAAACCTGTGCTTCTGATTGTAATACTTCTGCTGTCGATCCTGAGCGGCTTTCAATCTTTCTTTTATCAAACTGATCTTCTGAATAGTTTCCTCAACAAAAGCGGCACCCAAAGCCTGTCTATCTCCGACCTCCGTCAGAGTCAAAGGAGTACGGCACTTCCTGCCATACAGAGCCTCGTACGGTGCCATACCGATACTGGACTGAAAACTGTTGTTATAAGCAAACTCAATCAGCGGGATATGATCCTCCCAGCTTCCGCCAAAGTCCAGAACACAAAGCCTCAACAGGTCTTCCAGCACCTGAATAGTCCTCTCAGACTGTCCATCTATCTGAGGATGAAAGGCTGTACTGAAATGCAGTTTCGTACCCAAGCCTTGCTGAATGCCTTTCCAAAGTCTGGAAGTAAAGCGTCCATCTCGATCAGATACGATCACGCGAGGCACACCGTGCAATCTGACTATCTCTTTCACATATATCTGTGCCAAACGATCCACCGGATCGGTCTGTCTGATCGGAAGAAAATGGGCGGACTTCGTCAATCGATCTACAACCACCCAAATGGCGTCGTGCCCTTGTCTAGATCGAGGAAAACCCATCGCAAAGTCCATCGTTACCTCCTCCCATTTCCACTCAGGGATAGGCAACGACTGCAACAGTCCACCTGGTCGCTGATACTCTGCCTTTACCAACTGACAGGCTTCGCATCTCGACACAAACTCTGCCACATCTTTCTTCATTCCAGGCCACCAGAACAAAAGCTTCATATCAGCATACATCTTACCACTGCCTGGATGAACAGTGTAGCCTGAATGATGAGATTCGTACAAAATCTCCTGCCTCAAATCTCCAAACACAGGTACCCACAACCTGTTCTTACAGAAAATAGCACCAGAATCAGAAATTCGAAGTTCAGGAGTCTTATCAGATCCAATCTGAGCAATCAACTTCGAATAATCAGAATCTGACTTCTGAGCTTCCTGAATCCTTGTTTTCAAAGAAGACTGAATGCTCATCTGAGCTAACTCCAAACCACTGGAGGAAATCACCTCCAACTGCAATCGCTCTATGTCTCGAATCAGAAAGTCATCACAAGTAAGCTGAATACCTGATAATCCAGAAGACTTCCTGCTCAGAGCGTCCGCTACCACATTCGCCTTCCAGGCTGGTACTGAATAGTCAAATCATAGTCCTTGATTAACTCAAGCCACCTTCTCTGTCTCAGATTCAGATCCTTCTGAGTAAAAATGTACTTCAGGCTCTTATGATCAGTAAAAATCTCACATCTGACGCCATACAGATAATGACGCCAAATCTTCAAAGCAAACACAACAGCAGCTAACTCCAAATCATGCGTTGGGTAATTCTTCTCATGTGGTTTCAACTGTCTCGAAGCATAAGAAATTACCTGACCATGCTGCATCAGGACACATCCCAGTCCTTTCAGTGAAGCATCACTGAACACTTGAAAACCTTCCGTACCTGACGGAAGTGCTAGTACCGGAGCTGAAGTCAGACAATCCTTCAATCTCTGAAAACTCGCCTCACACTCCGGTGTCCAAATAAAAGGAACGGACTTCTGCGTCAGTCTCGTCAGAGGAGTCGAAATCTGTGAAAATCCTTTCACAAATTTCCTGTAATACCCGGCCATGCCCAAGAAACTACGTACCTCAAATACCGTAGTCGGCCTTGGCCAATCAGCAACTGCCTGAATCTTCTAGGGATCTACAGAAATGCCTTCTCCGCTAATCACATGCCCCAGAAATGAAATACTCTTCAACCAGAATTCACACTTGGAGAACTTGGCATACAGCTGATGCCTCCTCAAAGTCTCCAACACAATCCTCAAATGTCTGGCATGATCATCCTCAGATGCAGAATATACCAGAATATCGTCAATGAAGACGATCACAAACTGATCCAAATACTCCCTGAATACTCGGTTCATCAAATCCATGAAAATAGCAGGCGCGTTGGTTACCCCAAAAGGCATAACCAAA
Source organism: Dendrobium huoshanense (assembly GCA_016618105.1). Lineage (NCBI taxonomy): Eukaryota > Viridiplantae > Streptophyta > Magnoliopsida > Asparagales > Orchidaceae > Dendrobium > Dendrobium huoshanense. Next base: position 2,910,052 of record CM028342.1, on the reverse strand, counting down.
AACTCGTAGTGCCTGTACCGAGTACTGAAAGCGGTCTTCACCACATCAGCTTCCTTCACCTTCACCTGATAGTATCTGGATCTCAAATCAATCTTCGAAAATACCGAAGATCCGGAAAGCTGATCAAACAAGTCATCAATCCGAGGCAAAGGATACTTGTTCTTGATTGTGACTTTGTTCAAATCTCTGTAATCAATACACATACGGAGTGTACCGTCCTTCTTCTTCACAAACAAAACAGGTGCTCCCCAGGGCGAAACACTAGGACGTACAAAACCTCTGTCAACCAACTCCTGAAGCTGAACTTTCAACTCCGAAAGTTCTTTCGGTGACATCCTGTACGGAGCTTTTGATATCGGAGCGGTACCCGGAAAAACATCGATAGAGAACTCCACATCTCTATCCGGAGGTAAACCAACCAACTCCTCAGAAAAAACATCAGCAAACTCCCGTACCACTGGGATCTCAGAAACAGAACCAACCTCCAGGTTCAAATCCCGCACCGAAGCCAAAAACACTGGGCATCCCTTCTTCCACATCCTGCTCACTTCCAACACAGAAACCAGACCGAAGAGAACACCTCGTAAACCCTGAAATACAAATCTCTCTCCATCCATAAGCAAGCTCACTTGCTTCTTCAGACAGTCTATCTGGGCCTCATACTGACTCAGCCAATCCATGCTCAGAATCACATCATGTGAAGAAATCGGTAACAGAATCAAACTCGATTTCCACTTCTTGTCAGAAATGTCAATTCTCACACAAACAAAACTTCCGAGCAATCAAAGGACTTCCAGCCGGTAAAATCACAGACAAAGAAACTGGTAAAACCATCGAATCCGAATGTAAAGTCTCAAAACAGCGCTCGGACAAAAAAGAGTGACTCGCTCCAGAGTCAAACAAAACACGACAGGGCTGATCAGAAATGTAAATCGTACCTGTCACAACATCTGGAGCATCACGAGCCTCCTGCTGACTCAGGCTATAAACTCGTGGCTGAACTGGAGCAGGAGCTGAAGCAATAGAACTACTCTGCTCCCTCTGAACCGTAGGTGGTCTCCGTGGTCCAGAACTAGATCCACCACCTCTGCCAGCAAATTCCCAAGGGCGTGGAGGAACAGTCCTCGGTCTTCCTGCTGCTGAACCGGCAAGTCTGACAAAGCCCTCAGATCGGAACTCAGAACGCTGATCAAATTCCATCTGTGGACACTCTGCAATCCGATGTCCTGGCTGACCACATCAGAAGCACAGACCAGCCATCCTGTAGCACTGGCCAAAGTGTCATCGTCCACAGTTCTGGCACACAGGTGCCGTACTGACTGATCCAGAACTCGTCGTACTGGTAGCAGTACCAGACGACCCTCCGCTCCTCCTGGAGTCTCCAGATCCTGAGCCAGAAACAAATCTCCTCTTCCCAGAGGAACCACTGCCAGAAGCCTCACCTCCAAATCTCTTCCTACTCGCAGTCCACTGTTGCTGAGTAGCCATCAGGTCGTTCTCTATCAGACGAGCTCGCTCCACAAGCTCAGAAAAGTCAGTGATCCGAAATGGTATCAGGGGCTGCCTCAAAGTATCTCGTAATCCCCTCAGAAATCTGTAGCACCTCTCAGCAGAAGTGCTAACCAGCTGCGGAGCGTACCTGGCTAATGCAGTAAACTCAGCCTCATACTGCATCACCGTCTTGCTTCCCTGAACAAGTCTCAGAAAAGTCTCCTGCATCTGCTGTCGTGCAGAAGGGGGAACGAACCACGGAACACCTCAGTGAACTCTTCCCAAGTGATCAAAGAGTTCAGTCTGCCCTGAAATCTGGCCTCCTACTGGCCAACCCACCAGTGCTCAGCCTCTCCGTCCAACAGAAACACTGCTAACGGAACCTTCCTATCCGCAGGATACTGCATTCCGTCAAAAGTCTTTTCTAATCTCCTCAGCCACTCCTCAGCAGCTCTGGGCTCAACAGCGCCCTCAAACCTCGGAGGTTTCAACCTCAGAAAAATCTGCAAATGTCTGTCAAGATTATCAGATCGGACAGTTGAAGCTCTGCTCTGAGTCTCGCTCATCATCTAAGCAACAAGTGTAGCAAACTGAGAAAGAGTGTCAGCACCGACCACTGGGGCTGTACTCCCCACTGGTGCTGCCTGACTAGAACTCTGCCCGTCTGTCATGTCTGGGTCTGGATGATCCATACAGAAAAATCCAGAAAATCCAGAAAAATATCACAAAAACAACATAATAAAAAGCCGAACAAACCAAAACTACCCCCCAGACAGACTCACTGATCACTTCCTATAGCTCTGTTTCACACAATCCCAAATTCCAAAACCATTGCTCTGATACCACTAAAGTTTTTCATGACCCGACCCGACCCGAGACGGATCCCGTTCGCACCGGGCCGCGACGGAAAGACTAATCAGGATCTGGCTTTGAAATTTGCTTCGGAACTGATTCTTCCAAATATTTTAAATAAAACAGACAAACACAGAGCTACTAAAAACATCAAATGCAGCGGAACAAAAGATCTATCTTTTTCTTTTCCTCAAAACAATCATCTACAAATACAGTACATGGCTTTTAGACAGAAAGAAAGACAGAACAGAAAAGCCATGACTGTACAAAATCAAAAGGTACAAAACAATACCTATACTGATCAGACTCTGAAATCTATTCCTGAACTTCCTTCCCTTTCCCAGAACCTAAAAACCACCAGAAAGCAAGGGTGAGCTCAACAGCTCAGCCAAGCAACAAACCTCCAATCAAAATTCTCAGAATCTCAAAACTAACACATCAGATAAATCCGAACAGAAATCAGAACAGAATCGAAACAGATCAAATCAAACAGAACTGTACGGAAATAGAAGTCGTATCAAATCAAAAACAGAACAGATCAGACATATCAGATCAACAGAATCAGAATCAGATCAGAACTGTCAGAAATCGTATCAAATCAGATATTAGATATCAAATATATAATTCATAGCTAAATTTCCTGACACTGACTGAATCTCATAGGATCCAGGCCCCTTATGCCTCCCTTTGTGCTTACGGCACCAGAACAGATATGCATATAGCACCAGAATACATATATAGTGCTTATAGCACCTAAACAAATTTCCTCGGATCCGGAACAGAACAGATATCAGATTTCATATTGAGCTCATTTCAGATTTTCCAGACACTAACTGAATCTCATAGGATCCAGGCCCCTTATAACTTCCTTTTTATAGCATATACAGATAGCATATCAAATCAGAAGAATTCCGGACAAATCAGAAATTACCCAAAGATCGGGCAGTACAACGGCAGTATACAGAATTTACACATTTTCCTGAAAATAACAATTTACCAAATTTGCACATAATATAGATATCAACATTTCAGAACATTTATTCTACTGCACAGAGAATTTCCAAGTTCACAGAAAATTTCAGTCGACTAAAAACACAGTCGAATCAAAAATACCCGGACAAAAATATTCAAAATATAGTCAAAACGTGCACACCCGGCACGACAACAATATACAGAAAGTTACACGGTAAAAACTGAACCAATCAAAAGATACGGACAAAAATCGCTAACGGAAACAAAATCCGGATAGAAAATACCAACAAACACGACGGTTCTGAAAATTGAGAAAGGCGGAATGTGTCTTACCTTGCGTACAGCAATATCTTGAACAGTCTCTTCGAACGAAAACGGCTCCGCGTCATCCGAAAATCAACTTTTCCAATTTGCCCTTCGATTTTCTCTCCTCGGCTGAAATCTGATATTTTTAAAATATTTTTCTCTCTTCAAATGAGCTGATTTCAGCTTTATTGAACTCAGATCGGCCTGGCCGATCGCCATATCGTCCCGGGACGATCCGACCAATTTGATCGTCCTGGACAGCTCCCAAGGCTATTGTCCGGCCGATATTTTGAACAGTGTCAATCGGCCTGGCCGATGCCTCGATCGGCCTGGACGATGCCTACAGGAAAACACTTGGAACAAATCTGGGCAAATTCTGGAGCAACTTCTCAACTGATCGTCCCAGAACGATCCCAGATCGTCCTGGACGATCCTGGAGCAGATCTTGATATTACACGAAGCACCTCAGATAAGTTTCCAAGCTCCTGTTGACTACTTCTGTTTGGCCATCTGTCTGTGGGTGGTACGCCGTACTTCTCTTTAGCACTGTCCCCTGCAGTCTGAATAATTCCTTCCATAAATGGCTGAGAAACACTTTATCTCTGTCTGAGACTATCGCTTCTGGTACTCCGTGTAGTCTGACTATCTCCCTGATAAAGGCTGACGCTACTGTTACCGCGGTATATGGATGGCGTAGAGGAATAAAATGAGCATATTTGCTCAATCTATCCACTACCACCAGTATCACTGTGAATCCCTCAGAGCGGGGTAGCCCATCAATGAAGTCCATAGATATCTCCTCCCAGACTCGTCCGGGTAAAGCCAAAGGCTGCAGTAACCCTCCTAGTGACATAGCTAGATACTTATTTCTTTGGCATATCTCACACCTGGATACCATCTCCTCCACATCTCTGTGCATACATTTCCAGTACAGCTTTGCCGCTAGTCTCCTATAGGTCTTTAGCACTCCTGAATGACCTCCCATTGCAGTTCCGTGGAACTCCTGGAGCAATTGTGGGATGTGTCGTGACGTTTTGGGCAGCACAAACCTCCCCTGATACAACAATCTCTCCCCCTCCCATGAGTATCCTGGATGGCTGCCCTTTTCCTTCACTAACTCAACTCTGATCTTGCTAAATTCCTCATCTTTAGCACTCTCCTCCTTTATGGCTTCCCAATCTAGCATCATTGGGATTGACACAGCTACTGCCTGCAGTTCACCCATGCACCTGGACAAGGCGTCTGCTGCCTTATTTTCTACCCCGGGCCTGTACTGAATTTCAAAATCATACCCGAGCAGTTTTGATAGCCACCTCTGATGCTCCTCTGTTACCATGTGCTGCTCCAGCAAATATTTCAGGCTCCTTTGGTCGGTCCGGACGAAGAAATGTCTTCCAAGTAAGGACGCCACTTTTGGATGGCCAAAACAATTGCCATCAATTCCCTCTCATAGACAGATTTCAAACGGGCCCTGGCAGTCAACACTTGGCTGAAATAAGCAATGGGCTTGTGGCTCTGCATCAGCACTGCTCCTAGCCCGTATCCTGATGCATCTGTCTCCACTATAAAGGTCTGAGTAAAATCCGGTAAAGCTAAGACCGGCACTGTGGTCATAGCTTTCTTCAACTGCTCAAATGCTGTCGTAGCTGCCTCCCCCCATAAGAAGCCATCTTTCTTCAGCTGCTCTGTGAGTGGCCAAGCTATAGTGCTGTATCTCTTCACGAATCTTCTGTAGTACCCTGTAAGTCCTAGGAACCCCCTCAGCTCCTTTAGATTTTTGGGCAATGGCCACTTAAGCATGGCTTTAATCTTGGACTGATCTGCTGCTACCCCTTCCTTGGATACTACATGACCCAAGTACTCCACACTAGCTTGTGCGAAGCAGCACTTCTTCAAGTTAGCTCTCAGCTGGTGCTCGTGGAGAACCTCTAACACCTTCCTCAAGTGCCCCCAGTGCTCTTCCTCTGTTCTGCTATACACTAAGATGTCATCGAAGAATACCAAAACAAATCGCCTTAGATATTGTTTGAAAATCGTATTCATGAGTGCCTGGAAAGTGGCTGGAGCATTGGTGAGGCCAAAGGGCATCACCAGGAACTCATAGTGGCCCTCATGAGTTCTAAAAGCGGTCTTGGGCACGTCTTCCTTCTTCATTCGAATCTGATGGTATCCAGATTTCAGATCGATCTTGCTGAAAATCACCGTTCCACTCAATTCATCCAACAATTCGTCAATCACTGGTATGGGAAACTTATCAGGAACCGTTTCCTTGTTGAGTGCACGGTAGTCTACACAAAATCGTCAACTTCCATCCTTCTTCTTTACCAATAGAACAGGACTAGAGAACGGGCTGGTGATGGGTCTGATGATCCCTGCCTCCAACATTTCTCTGATCAACTTTTCTATTTCATCCTTCTGAAACTGAGGGTAACGGTAAGGTCGTACGCTTACCGGTGACACTCCCTCTCTTAATGTGATGGTGTCTGGGTGGTGGCAACCCTAGAGGAGGTTGAAAAACCTCCTCGAACTCCTGGATCAACGGCTGCACAGAGAGGGGTATGTCTCCCCCTTCCTCCCCATTCATTCCCTCTAAGCTATGTAACTCCACCAAATAGCCTTCCCCTTCCTCCTGAATTGTCTTGATTAGGGATTTCAGAGAAACCCCTGCCTTGGTCAGCCCTGCATCCCCTTGAATCATCATTTTCCTTCCACCCTTCCTCAACTCCATCCGCAGTGTGCCCCAATTGATTTTGGTTTCTCCCAAGGTCTGCAACCACTTCATCCTCAGGATGACATCCGTACTCCCCAGTTCCAGGGGAAGGAAGTCTTCCTTCACCTGTATGCCTTGGATTTTCAGCACCACTCCTTTGCAAATGCCTCTTCCCATTTCTACCTTCCCAGTGCCCATCATCACCCCATAGCCTCCAGTATCCACTAACTTCATCCCCAACAACTCCACAATTTGGGTGGAAATGAAATTGTGGGTTGCCCCACTATCAATCAACACCACGACCCCATGGTCAGCTATCTCTCCCTTCACCTTCATAGTGTGACTCGGAGTGAATCTCACTACAGAGTTGAGAGAGACTTCTGCCACATCCAGATGCATCTTTTCCTCCTCCATCTCTGAATCGTTTCCCCCACCCTCTTCGTCTTCCTCGTCTTCACAAACGAGGAGAACTTGAAGAGTTCGATCCTTGCACTTGTGTCCTGGCATGTATTTCTCATCACATCGGAAACACAGCCCTTTTGTTCTTTTCTCTTGCATTTCTTTGTTAGTGAGCCTCTTAAATTGTCCCCCATTTCCTCCTCCTGTTGCTTTTTCCTTTGGAACTTCTTTCATCCCTCCTGTGGAAGCTCCCTTGGTGGATAAGTGGGTAGTTGTCCACCTATAAGTGCCTCCTGAGCTACTACTACTCCTCGCTCCCTTTTCCAGATTCTTTTGATTTTCAACCAACTGTGCAAGCTTCATGGCCTCCCCTAGGTCCCTGGGCATCAGGACCTTCACCGCTGCTCGCACCTCGGCCTTTAACCCTTTCATAAAATTACCCTCCAGCACAATTTCGGACAAGCGCTCTACTCTGCTGGCCAGATGCTCAAACCTCTCTCGATATTCTGCCACAGACCCCTCCTGAACTAGGGCAAAGAACTGCTCGTAGAAGTCTCCTCCCCGATCGGTTTGGAAACGCTCTAACAAACTGTCATTGAATTCTCCCCAGCTCCTGATAGGTCTCCTCTGATCTCTCCACTGGTACCAAGAGAGTGCCTTCCCTTCCAGACACAAACCCGCTGCCGACAACTTCTCCTCATCTGTCAATCCGTTAACAGCAAAGTACCTTTCCACTTTGTAGATCCACCCGTAGGCATCCTCCCCTTCAAAAATTGGCATTTTCAATTTTCTCACCTTCCGATCCCCACCATTCCCCCTTAATCCTCCATAGTTTCCCCTCTCCCATGTGCCTGAACCCCCCCACGTATCCCGATCTTCCCTTGCTCTGCCCTGTCCCAATCCCTCTTCAAAATCTCCTCTCCGATCTTCAAAAATTGCTTCCCGGTGCCCCTGAAAACCCCCCCGATGCTCCCAACCAGCCCCTCTGGGTTCCCCACCTCCATAGCCTTGTCTTTCCATATACCTTCCTCCTCTCTCCTCTCTCTGGAAAGGCTCCATATGAGGTCTTCCCCTACTCCCTTCCACGATTTCCACTTCCTCTTCCTCCCGATGGATTTCAGAGTTGGCGTTCTTCGCTGCGGGCCCTTTTGCATCAGACGCCGCCGATTGGGTTTCAAACTCCAACATCTTTTTCATCATATCCCGTAGATCAGCCACTTGTCCTTCCATGGAGGACATTCTTTCTTCTACAGTGTCCTTGATTTGATTTATCTCCCCTTCAATCCTCTCCTCCAAAGCATCCACCTTCTTAGCCGCCATCTCCTACGGCTTGCAATTTAGGAGAAGATCTCAAGAATTGGAAAAAATTTCAGCGATTTTCTCCCTTTCCGGAGCAATTTCAGCCGCTAAAATTTATCAAAACAGCCCACGATTTGTCCCAAGACTTGCTCTGATACCAATTTGATAGGAAATACTTGATTCCAAGTATTTCCTAATCACTTTAGCCAAAGATCTCACAGCAAACTGCTGTCCACAGCAGGAAATCAGCCAAAACAGTGGGAAAACACGAGAAAAACGATAGAAACACGAAGTAAGAACTTGTATTTTACTAGAAGATGAAAGGAAAATAGCAAAGATACAAGGATCCTCTATTCGAGAAGAGGATCGCACTCTCCCAATCTCTAGAATACGATCTAGAGCCCAAGTCGACAAGAAGAACAAGAGAAACTACAAGACAAAAACACATAACCCTAAACCTCCCCTTTACTCCCTACTTAATGCATACAATTCAAAATAGATACAAAAGGACCTAATTGCCCTCACTTCCCCTCATTTTGGCTCCAAGAAGCAATTTGAAATTCACGTGGATCCCGCCTCTAGCCTCATGCGGCTTCCGCCTCATGTCCGCCCGCCCTTATCCTTCGGTAAAACCGAACCGGCCCATTGGATTGGGCCGGCTGGACCAGTCCAGGGAGGACCGGTCTAACAGTGTATACCCTGCAGGTTCAGGCATCACCCTATGGAATCCGAAATCCTATTTTTTGCCAGATTTACGAAATTCATTGGCTCCAGAGAAAGAGTCCGCCCGTTAAATTCACTCTATAGCCAAACAGTCACATGGAATTTAATAGGATTTATCATGAATGTTACCAAATAATTTTCAGGATTTAGGCCCCTCAGGATTTCTGAAATCCGAATTTAGAGGATTTACGAAATCCTACTTAAATCAAATCCTGGGTGCTACCAAACAGCCCCTAAGAGTTAAGTTTTATCAAACTGATTCCTCTCATACATGCCCAAGAAATATTGAAACACTAAGCCAACTCACCTTCACCTCCCTCATATCAAACCAATCTTAGAATCTGCACTTCATGAGAGGCTACCTTGTAGTTCTTAGTTTCCTTCACTGACACAATGCTCTCCTTCCTCAAAGCCTTGCGCCAACTGAGTCCACATCTTGTTTCATTTTAACGTCTTATTTTTATTTATTTTTTGTATGTTTATATTAATTAAACTTTAAGTTAGAATATAGATTGTTTTTTTCTTCTTATATATAGGGGTCTCGTAACAGATAAAACGCCTCTTATGATGCCTTTCACCTTTAAAATATTGTCGCTAAATGGTATATTTTACTGGTCATCACCAACGCGTGGCAGGTTTCTGCAAAACAAATATAACAAAGTTTGTTTATAGTGCATTTTCATGTGGTCAGAAAATCAGTTTGCATCAACCGGATGCAGATAGATATTACTATCAACTCTCAAGTTATTTTTCACATTTTTTTCTACTCTAACGGCGAGCACACGATGAGCAACAATTAAGTTACCTCCATTATGATCTAACGAATATGGGTTCAAATCACAGTAATGGGCTTGAATCATGAAAAAAAGCTATTTAACAATGCAGACGAAAACTGCATATCAACTTCTCCACATACTACATATTAATGGGGCCATCATGGACTGGAGAAATTATTACGTGCGGAGTCTGGACGGCGAGAACAGTCCGGATTTGCTGCGTATTTACTGAGTATTCGCTGCGCATATGCAAATACTCGGTTGTGAGTATTACTGAGTATTTTGTGAGTATTTGTCGAGTATGTTGTGAGTATTTGCCGATTTACTGTATATTTACTGAGTATTTACAAATACCAGCAAATATTTAGTAAATACGCAGTAATCTGGACGGTTCTTCTCGTATGGACTCCGCACAAAATAATTTCCCCATGGACTGGGTGCCTTTCTACTTGTGTCATCTCTAGCTATTTATTGATAACACTAGACACCAAAGGCCACTCTTATTCATAACCACATCTTCAACTCCTTGGTCCATTATTTTTGCATGTATGACATTTATGATTATCTAGGAAAGCTGCTTGCACCATTAAACTTCAGTTTAGTAACCAGTCAGCATAAAGATTATTAATAGTTTTTTTATTTTCAACATCTAAGCAGTATCAGAAAATGGGTGGCTTAAATGGCCGTACCTTAAAAGATTTAATAGTATCTCCTTCTTGAACACATAAACCCCCATTGAAGCAATATATGGATTCTTCTTTGCCTGTTCTCGTGACAAACCAAGGACAGAAGTATCCACTTCCTATGATACAACAAGAGATGCTAAATCAAGATGGGAATCTTTAGATGGTCTTTAAGTGCATCAATTAGTTGAACTTTCAATGGAAGATGGACGATTCTTACCATTGCTTTTAAGTCTTGTCCTTTAGGTTTTTCACTGAATGCAATGACCCTTCCTTTGTTGTCTATCTTCATTAGACCAAAATCTGATGCACGGCTGAAAAGTAAAAGAAAGCAGTCATGTTACAGTAAAACTTTAAAATCAATAGGGATAACTAAAATGTATCCTATGCAAAATTAACGTTTCTATAAAAAAAAAACGGTATGAGATGCAATCACATAGGAAAGGGAACTCTTGCCAAGAAATTTGCAAAGCAATACTATCTATGTATTAAGGAACAGAAAGTCTTTCCCAGAAGTTCTGGGACACTAATCAGCAAGTCTTGCTGTCTAAAGCTTATTGGTGGCCTTCACCTAAAGATTGGATTAAATTGAATGTTGATGCTGCTATTTTGCATTCCAACTTGGCGGGGATTGCAGGTGTTCTGAGAGCTATAAAGGAAGGTTTCTTTGTGCATACGGAAAGCGAATAATTCATTGGAACGTTTCTTTTCTGGAATTGTCAGCTATCTTGGACTTCAAACACTCTTTACAAGATTGGATGAAGGGGTATAGAGGAATAATTATTGAAAGGAATGATGTAAATATCATTAAGTTGCTTCAGAACTCGGTTAAGAAGCCTTCTGTTAGGAATAACATATCTCAAAGGGTGGATCTTTCTTTCTTAGATGTTTTTAAGAATGTTATTTTCATTTTATTCCTAAAGATTGTAATAAGGTGGCAGATTTCTGTTCTCATATGGCCATGTTAGGTGATTTTTTTTTTTAATGTTTTTTTAGATAGTGAACTTCAATCAAGTTTTGTTAACATGATTAGGAAGGACTGTGATAGATTTTTCCCTTAGTTGGTTGTATTTGTTTTTCTTTTTTTATTTAATGCAATTTGCATCTTTTCAAAAAAAAAAAGTATTAAGGAACAAACCGGCTATGAATGACTGTTCTTACATTTCACAACTGTTCTTGATTTTCGAGTTCCAAAAAAATAGGTTTCAGGAAAAAGGGAAATAACATTCAAGCAGGTATGCTGTTTCGATTGAAGACCACAAACTCCTCCATATTCACGGTATACTTCAAGTGAATTCAAGCATTTCTGATGGGGACTATCCTGTTCCGCAAGAGCACGCTACCACTAATACACATTCCATTACCTTAGTTGCTTTCTGTTTCTCTCCATTTCCGTACCTTTCTGTTATGAACGTTCTCCTGTTTCCTTTTAGTTGCTAATACTTAAAATAGTAGTGAACAATAGGAAGGATATATAATCAAAGAAACTAAGCTGTAGGAAGAAGAAGATAATATACTACTGTTATTGTTTTATTGGCATTCTAGTTCCTAGTTTTCCCTTCAAGTTCTTCTTCAAGACTCTGCTGCTCGGTGCGACATCAATTTCATTGGAAGAAAAGGAAACAAGTAAAAAATAAACTGAACTTTGTGTAGCTTATTCTACAAATTGTGATTAAAAGAAAATTAGCGTTAAAGGTTGTTCTTGCTCAGGAAAAGATGGCGCTATGGCACGAGCCATGCTTTCTCAAGCTTAAGGTCCCATCTTCTCTGAGGTAGATTGCAATTTAAATTAATCAGATTTCTCCCGATGATTGACATCAAGGTTTATTTAGTTATGGGATTCCACTTCTTATGAGGGAAATCCCTCATGGTTAATTACCCATCTTAACGCGTAGAAGAGAACTCTCCATTATGAATGAATCAATGTTTAGACGTGCGACAATTTTAAATTTAGGTTGTGGGGGACGAAGGTAAACCCAATCAAGATCTCATGATTTCTTCATCCTGGAAATACCGTAGGTTTCAGTCTATCAACATTAACAATCGTTGATCGTAGTGTTCAGAGAATCTAATTAGCAACCATGGGTTGCCCCCTCTCAGGGATCCCGAGTAAACTGAAGTGTATAGGTGTGATTTTAATTTTATCACGGTTTGGGGTTTACATATGTTAAAATACTCATTATTAAATTTAGTTTGGGATTTATGACTACATTTAGAAGTTACCCAGTTGTTTGATTTAGATTTGGGGTCAAGGCTTACGGCTTTTATTAGAAGTAGCCCGTATAGCGGGATTTACTTCTTTCCTTGGAAGTAGCCCATATAGCCGGTCTTACGACTCACTTAGAAGTAGTCCACATAGGTACAAGAAGTTTTGAGAAGTGGGTCTTACTGCTTCTATTAAAAATAACATGTAGGGTTTAAAAGGTTAGGTTTTATTGCTTACATTGAAAGTATCCCATATAGTTCAAAAGGTTGGGTTTTACTGCTTTCATTGAAAGTAGCCCTTGCAACAGGTCTTACGGCCTATATTAGAGGTTGCCAAGATTATCAAGGATGTATTATTTGTTCTGAGAAAGTTTTCCTAACACCTTAATTAAAGTGGGACTTACGGCCTCTATTAGAGGTGGCCCATATAGTGGGGTTAGGGGGGATTTAAATTAGCAAGGCTTTAATAGTAGATACTTAGTTCTATGCTTCTCATCACGTCAACATCCGTACTAGTGTTTTGTTTATAGTAGTAGCTTTGCTTATTTGTTTTAACACTAGTTTTTCTTTCCAGCACCAGTTTTCTTTCAGTACCAATTTTCTCGTCTTTCAGCACCAATTTTGTTTATCAACTTACATTGACTATTGTTTACTTTCTTGTAGGTGTTCGTGGTTAGCAATTGTAGGAGCTGGAGCATACATATGCCAGTTTGCGAGGAGCAAGAGCTTGCACGGGCCTAAAGCTTACCAGGACAGTTTAGTTTGCTTGATTTTTTTTTAGGTTTTCTCTGTCTTTAGTTTTCTTAGTTTTAGAAGTTTGGGTTTTAGTTGGTGTGCATTATACTTAGGTTGATTAGTGTGAACATAGTCCTCTTATTATTTTAATGCATTTTATTAAATTTTGAATTAATTTGCATTAAATAATTAGTTTAATTAATTGAATTTTTTGCTTTAATTTAATTAATTATGTGGGCTATGAAAATTTGCACCCCGGCATCTCCGTGGACTCCTCTTTCTTTCTTTCTTTTTCGAGTAGTCGATGAGAGTTTTAACGAGTAATTTCTGAGGCAAATTTTAGAAGACAGATTTGATTGTGAATAAGACACTACCGATAGATTTCGCCCTCATTTTGCAAGGACTTTACAATATGAGTTATGGTTTTCTATTTGTGCAAGCCTCTATAGTTAATTACCCCTCTCGATAACGAGAGAGAACTTTCTATTAAGGCTAATCGTCAAACAAATACGAAGTATCTAGAGCATAGTAGCAGCATGATTCAAGTATTTGAAATTTTAATATTTAAAATCAGAAATTCACCACCTTGCATCTAAAGTGGATGGTGGGGGAATGATAATGAGCCCATACCTGTTAACGGCGAATGGCGCACCATGGCGCAAAGGTCCATTTGGAGCCATGGCGCATAGTGCACGGCGCGGCGCGTGCTATTTTGAACATGGCGCAAGATATATAAAAAATATAAAATAATAAGCATGAATATGAAATATTATTAAAAATGAAAGACAAGCTATCATAATAATAAAAGACAACCATGACATATATAAGTTCGACTAAGTAACATCCAAATATCTCATAATTCAAATATTACAATATTTTTTAAAAAGATCAAATATGAATTTAATCTACTCTTCTTGGGAATCATCATCATCAGCAAATGTTAAAAAAGCTTCATTATCTTCTTCAACATTGTCTCCTACTTCATAATCCTCTTCATCACCCTCCTCATCATCATTCTCAATAGCAACATCATGCCTAATTGAAGATTCTTTCTCTTTCCCTTTAGATCTTTCCCTAATATTATAGCTTTTATCATAAACACCAGTAGCTTTAGCAACACTTGTCCAAGTTAAATCTTCCTCTCCAGCAATAAAGTCATTTTCTTCATCAGGCTCATCATCTAATTTTCCTGTTAGCCATTCATTTGCATCATCTATCTTAGTCAAAGAAATATGATCAATGACATCACGATGATTGAATCTCCGAATCAGTGCTCTATTATATTTCACATAAACTAAATCCTTTAAGCGACCATGATTCAATTTGCTTCTTCGTTTACTATGAAGCTGCAATTAAAATATTATTACATTACTATATTATGAACATATATAAAAAATCAACACATACATTGTAAAATACTTACATGTTCAAAAATACTCCAATTGCGTTCGCATCCAGATGAACTACATGTTAAACTTAGGACTTTGATATCAAAGCTTTGTAAATTGGGAGCTCATTGTCCATATGCCAACCACCAATCAGCTGGAAGAAATGATTTTTTTTTTCAATATTATATAAGAAATCAGTCTTAATTTTTTTGTAAATAATGATACCTGGAGATCGGGTAGTTCTTTGTCTTACAGCTGGAGGAATACCAAAAAGTCCTTCACCCCAACACAGCATTCTTGGAGAAAGAACTAGCATCAATTGATTCTATGAACGCACTACCTCTTGGACAATTAACAAGAAAATTGATTAAGCTTTTCCCATTCCTTGACGTCCATCCATCTGCCATTAGAGAACAACCATATCGTACACAATCTTCTTGATGGCGTCGCAATAGCTCATGTGTATGTCCAACCTCTTTCTTCAAACAAGTAACTCGTACCTCATGATAACTAGGAGGTTTCATTCCAGGTCCAAACTGCCCAAGTGCCTCCACCATAGCAGGGAAACTATCATAGTTCACAGCATTAAATGGAATCCCAGCATCATACATCCATCTACTAAACACTTGAACAGCCCTTCCCCTCATTTCCTTTTTAGCTGCATCCATTTCTTTGTTAAACTGACATTTTCTATGTTTTACTACATCTTCCGGATTTGGTGTAAGGAAAGTATCTAATGGACCTTTAGGTCGTGATGTTTTGAAGATAGATGTAGATGTTGATCCTTGACTAGATGTGTTAGATTTATTTGTCCGCAACATTTTAGATGGTTTAGCAACTAAAATATCATCTGTCATCACATCAAAGTCTTCTTCTTCTTCAGCAAGGTTGACATTTGATATGTCATTAAACTGTTCCTTTAAATCTTTTTTTTCAACATGGATGCCTTAATTTTAGACTTCACATGCTCGGGACAGTTAGAGCAAGACCTTGCATTCCTAAAACCCCCAACGAGGTGTTGTTTGTGGCGTGTAATTCCTCATTTTGTTATTTTACCACAAAAAATGCATGTCACACTGTTGTTGTCGGATTCATTTGTTAGTATAGCATATTTCCATGCTGGATCTTTTTTTAAAGATTGAACTGAATCTGGCATTTTATGATCACCTAAAACAAACAAATTTAGATAAAAGAAATATAATATTGTCCAAGAAACATAATATGGGGGCTGCCGGGGGTCCAAGGGGGCGCTGCCCCTTGGCGGGGTTCGACCTGCCCGGTCAGGTCGCGGGGCCAAGGGGCAGCTCCCTTGCGAGGGTTTCAGGGGGCAGCGCCCCCGGAACAAAATTTATTTATAAGAGGAATTTTGAAGTTTGTTTGTATGGAAATTAGGAAGCGATACCGAGCGGTACAGAGCATGTAACTAGTTGTACCGAGCTGTACCGAGCATTTACATAGCAATACCGAGCGGTATCATGCATGTACTTAGCAATACCGAGTGTGTACCGAGCGTGTACCTAGTTGTACCGAGCTGGTACCTAGTTGTACCGAGCTTGTACCTAGTTGTACCGAGCTTGTACCTAGTTGTACCGAGCTGGTACCTAGTTGTACCGAGCTTGTACCTAGTTGTACCGAGCTTGTAACTAGCGGTACCGAGCGGTATCTAGCATATACATAGTTGTACCGAGCATTTACTTAGCGGTACCGAGTATACCTGTTAAGTTGTAAATTCTTGTAAGAAATAGCCGTGCAAAACAACAGAGCTGTGCGGAACAGTTGGAGGTTGCAAATCAGAGTTAGCTGGTAAGATTTTTTATTGGAACAGACGAAGGAGGGGGCGGATTTGGCAGAAGCACTGCTCTGCGGGACGATTCGGCGGAAACAACGACTTCAACTTCTGGACAGATTCGGCTGGATTCGACGGAAGTAGCGAATGCAGCAAATAAAAAACAAAAAACCTTCGACTTCGGGATAGATTCAGCGACCTCGACTTAGGGACTGCGGGATGTGTTCGGCGGATGCAACAAACAGAAAATCTTTTGTGAAATTAGGGCAATGAATAGTCGTTAATCTTAAAAATATATATATATATATATATATATATATATATATATATATATATATATATATATATATATATATATATATATATATAAAACATTGATAAGTATACGGAAATTTAAAAACAATTTGGCACGCTATTTTGCGCCATGCGCAATGCGCCATGGCTCACATGTGGCGCAAATAGCGCGCGCTATTTTAAACACATGCGCCTCGCCATGAACATGGCGCCGTAGGTGCGCCGCGCCGCGCGTTATTTTGCGCCATTGACAGCTATGAATGAGCCCAATCAAGATCCCATGGTCCCATCGTAGTCCTTGGTCTACTTAGTAAGAGGAGGTAGTCGACAGCCTGACAAAAGGATCCTTGTCAGCAACCATGGGTTGCTTCGTCGAAGGGTACCTTGTAGACTTGGGGTGAGTATTTGTCAAAGGGGACAAATTTGAATCCACCTTAGCTGACAAAGAACTTTGTGCCCTATCGATCATATTTTATTGATTAATTACTTAATGATTTGATGTTGTTGGGGAACAAATGGGTTTTGATCATGACCATAATTTAGTGGTACCATTTGGCAGCAAAATAACCGGGTCAGAGGGACCTGGTCATAACCGTTTACCTATGATGTCATTTTGCGGCAAAAACACCAGTTAGAGGAAAAGATGCTACATCTTTACTGGCAAGAGACAGATTGAGAATGAATCCTAGTAATATTCTTGACTAGATATTAGCTCTTTATGAGTTGAAGCAATTTTTAGATTTGTCCACCTCGGCAAATTGTTGCAAAGGATGGATGTGTATTTTTGCTTTAAGTGTTTGGTAATTGATTTTAATTTTAAATATCATAGGTTCTAGTATTTATTTTTGAATTTTTATGGGCATTTGGGAATTTGGGAGACATTTTAAAATATTTTTGATCCCCTCCGGTTGAGATTTTCTATCAACACGGCCATCATTGGGATTTTAATGGGTTATTATATTTTGGTTGTTTAAACCTTGTCAACTTTGTTAATTTATTGACTGGGGATCTGATTCGTATCTATATTTATTTCTTAACCCGCGCAACATCCTCAGACGTCACGCTTGTACCTACGACACACTTGCCGAGGCCAATGCGGGCATACATCTTCACATGTATTTCGCATGATGCATTTATATGATTGTTATATATATGCATGATATTACTAGAATGAAACCCCGTGCATATTGCAAATGCATGCGGGAGGATACTTTAGAGTGCTTCGGAGGAAAAATTGGCCCTAGTATTAGTCTTCGACTCCTCCAATTGACAATCGCGGTGCCTATTAAGAAGATTTATGGTAATTAGGAATTTCCCTAAAATTTTGGTAGCCTCTCGACACCCCCTTCCCACTAGGGGAGGTTGGGGAGGGCACATGCCCTTTAGGTCTGCTCGGTCGGATTAAATAGACGGCCGAGGAATTCGGGAGAAAGAATTCAATCATGGAATCAGTCTCCATCCTCCAATATGCAATTGTGATGTCTTCTCTTTCTTTATTATTATTATTATTATTATTATTATTATTATAAACAAAAGAGAGGAAGGGAGAGGAGATCAGATGGGGTCACACAGGTGATGCAGAAGCGGGAGCAAGCTGATTGGGTCTGGTGTGAGTTGGATTGAGCGGCTAGGAGTGACAGTCGTAAGTATGGATGCGTAGGAATGGAGGTGGGCTAGCCGTTGATGCGGACGACAGGGTTGGATCGGCAAGTGAAGGAGGGCGTCAGGCTCAGGCACGGGATCAGAGGGCTGGTCGATGAATGAAGGAGGGTATCAGACTAGCTTAGGATCAGAGGGTTGATCATAGCAAGAGCGACTCTTGCTACGATGTATGAACAAACAAAGGTTGGAGGGGAGACAGGGCTACAAGAATTCGAATGCTTGTGTGTCTGATTTCTACCGTGTGAGGAAGTTTTGAGCCGTGGGAAATGAGGAGGTTGAAAGCGTCGTTTGGGCAGATTGTGTGCGAGGTGGAGTTGTAGACAGTTAGAGGTCAACAAAGACACCAAAAAAACAAGTAAAATCCTGATTAACATAGGAATGCAAATATAAATTTAATTTCATCCATTTCAAAGATGACCAGGTAAGACTGGCTGGTTAACAATTTTCCTTTCTCAACAAGATACATTTTCCTTCCGAGCACATTAAACAAACCACTTTAGCAGCAGAATTAGTAGAACACCAGCACAAACTACTCCTTAAGTGATTGCCAACCTTAGATGCTAGAGACAACACCCAACAAAGGAGACATTTAATTTGGTAGGTAAAATTGAATAAGGCCTATACAATCAATAGTTTGAAGTTAACTATGATTAGTTATTATAAGCACCTACCATACCATCATCGTACTGGTGCATAAATTAATTAATGATAAATAATTTAAAATTACCAACTTTTAAGGAATGAGAAGCACAAAGACTGAAAGCATTGCAACCAGTAACTATACAATCTTTTCTCATAAAATATACTAATATGATATTTTCTAACTAAGTTTATCAATAACAAACATTCAACTACATTAAGAATACGGAATCAAGCAGTGTACAAAGTCCATTACCTGTCATCCATAGGCACACAAGAAATCGTAATGTCTGCACCACTTTGTCTATGACTCTGTCCACGAAGCAAATGTAAGTGCTGATATTAGTAACCAGTAGAAGAAAAGATTTGTCCCATTGTCACCTGAACAAAGTCCATGTAGTCCATACGGTAAAGATGATCACCAGAGAGGATGAGTACATCCTCAATTACCTTTCCTTTGGCATCCTATAGAGGTAAATTAAGAGAATGAGATAAGTGCATTCCAATAGTTAAAATGAGTTTAATATAAATCACAAACTAATCTGCATGCCATAAAATGTCAGACTTTAGGTACTTATTATAAGAAATGAATAGAGGGGATTTACTATCTATAAAATCGCCCTCCGGGCAAAAGGCTAATGGAATGAGATGACACCAAAAAATGAAGCTTCAGTCCTTTATTCTCACTTTCATATAATTTCCAGTAAGAAATTGAGGCACTTTTTGCTGATCTGAGGACTTTCTGCTAAAATTCACAAGGAAAAGAGAACATGGGATACACCTATTGTCAAAATAGATCATCATCATTAGCTATATCCAAACTACTTGAGCTCGGGTTTATGATCCTCATCCATTATTTATTCTAGCTGAGTGCAACATGACATGTTAAACACATTCTATGCAAACGTTTTACATGAATTTATTCCATGTCATCTTTGGTCTATCCCTCTTTCTTCTTGCTCCTTTAACAAACCTTTTTTTAAGGTCTGTTCGACTTGGACTGGTCAAGCCAATCAAGCTAAATCCACTACTTTTGACCGCCTTATCTAAGGCGTTCAACATATTTTACAATTACTAAATCAAGAATCAGCGAAGATGGAGAACGTAAAAGCAAGAGATTGAGAAAGCAAGAAAGTAACCAATGTGCTGAAGGAATGTAGACGGCAAAAATGGGCCAAGCAAAGCTTGCAAGTGCAATTGAACAAATGGAAGCTAGCCGGAGGGTGATGTTGAACACAAGAGCTTTAGAGTAGTGTGATTTCAGGCCGATACAAGAAGGAAATTTCGGAACTATTTTCTTCTTCCTCCTTGGTACCAACCAGACTCCTTCCTGACACTTGCGACCACTACAAGAGGGATAGAGCAACTCCAGTCCACAGTTCTTCACAGTTACGAAAGATGGAATCTGTTAGACCGGTCCAGCCGGTTCACGCGGGACCGACTCAGGCGGAACAGCGGAAGAGTTTCGCCTCTTCTTGTACAAGCGACCGAGCCGCCAAATCCAACAGAGCAATTTAGGAAGGATTTTTGGAGGAGTTAGGAGGGAAATTTGAATGCATGGACTGTTTAGAGATTTCATTTTGGATTGTACGCATTAAATAATTTATTTTCCTAGGGTTAGGGCATCTTGAAATTGGCTGAAATTTGATATCTCTTAGGTTTAGATTTCCTTTGAGCTCTAGTGGCGTCTAGAGATTTGAGAGAGAAAGATCCTCTCGAATAGAGGATCAATTGTATCTTGGTATTTTCAGTTTCCCTTTCATCAAATAATACAAATTATGTATTGTTTCGTGATTTTGTGTGGATTTTTGTGGAGATTTCTCGCTGTTTTCCGAAGATTTATAGGAAATACTTGAGATCTACAAGTGTTTCCTATCATAATCCTACAGCCTTGGCTTTAGTCTAGAACAAGAACCAACTTCCTGCACAAGGTTCTTGACCAAAACTTGACAGCCAATAAAAAAAAAGGAAAAAAGAAGAGAAGAAAAAAATATACTAATTGGAATGTATTTACAACAAGGGGCGAGTGTATATTTATAGACACCTTAAAATAATTGTGTAAGTTGAAAATGACAAAAATAACCCCAAAACTACTAGATTAATAATAGTATTTACAAAGAAAACTAATTAAGAAATTAATTACAATGGCAGAACCAACTTCTTTTTTGAGGGTGAGCAAAAAGGGAATTGTGAAATGCATAATTTTAAATATGAAAGAGAAAAAGGAATTTCTTTCTTAAATTTAGGCAACTACATTTATTGAAGGTGGGAAAAATAATTAAAATTCTTATTCTAAGAAAAAAATATTCATGAAGGACAGAGCTCTTCCTGGTTCCACTCCGGAATTAAATAACCAATATAACAACCTACATCTTGATTCTTTAATTTGTTAAGATCCAAGAAACCAACATTAACACTTCTCTCTTCATCCTCAATGATTCCAAGCAATATTGAAATTTTGTGGAAGTCAATGCTTTTGTTGCAAATAGGATGCATTATCATAGGTTTGAATTTTTATAATTTCCATAGCCCCATTAACAACTGCCTCCTTAATGAATTGGAATTTACATCTACATGTTTTTTTCTTTTATGATAGATGGAATTCTTGGAGAGAAATATTGCATTTTAATTATCACAAAATATAGACACATGAGTGAGCACTGGCTTAAAAAAAATCAGAAATTAACCCTTTTAGCCTTAAAACTTCTTTTTTAGGGCTTTATAGCAATGTATCTACTTCAGTTGTAGGCAAGGCTATAACTGGCTACAAATTAGCCTTCCAATTAACAATGCTTTCAAATATCTTAAACACAAAAAATGTAAGTGATATTGCGTATCAAAACATCCTGTAAAATATGAATCTACATACCCTATAATCACTTCATCTATAGAATCAAATTTTTATACTTCAATCCTAAGGTCATAGTTGTATTTAAGTGCCTTAGCAGTTAGCACCTATTTTGTAGCTTCCCAATGATGTCTCCCTGGATCAACTATGAACCTGTTTTTAAATACTAAATCAACCCGTGCAAAAGGTCATTGTTTTGGAATAAGTTAAGGCTTTAAAAGAAACAAAATTTGGGTTGTTGAGGAGTTCCCCAAGGGAAAAATATTGTTGGCTGTAAATGAATCTTTTCAATCAAACACAATGCAGATGAAAAGATGGAAGGATTAATGCATGAATGCAGACGGAAAGATGGAAGATTAAAGCATGATTGGTTGCAAAAAGGTGCACTCAATCTTATGGAATCGACTAAAAAACCATTTCCTCTAGTTGTTACACTCAATTCTATTAAGGTCTTATTATCTTTAGCTGCAAAACTTGATTGACCACTTATTTAACTTTACATGAAGAATGCATTCCTTGATGATGAGTTGATGACATAGAAGAGGAAGTATATATGCATAATACTCTATATGCTACAATTCAGAACAACGCAAATAAAGTATGGGCTTCGAAAATCCCTATATGACCTTAAGCAATCTCCATTTGTATTGTTTTACAGATTTGCAAACGATTAAAAAATAATGGGTTCAATTAATGCCAAATAGACCACAATATGTTTCTCTCAATCTCCTAAAGGAAGTTTACCATTCTCATTGCTATATGGATGACATTGTGCTTATGAGAAACAATGAGAAAGAGATACATAACCTTAAAAACCTGGGATAGAATTTGAAATTAAAACTTAGGTAATCTCAAATACCTCCTTGGCATAGAAGTAGCCCAATCAAGAATGGGCATACATTTATGTCCAAGGAAATATATTCTCAACTTACAAAATGAAACATGAATGCTTTGCTGGAAATCCTACTAATACACTTATGGATCCAACCAAAAAAACAGTTGGTGCAGAGGAAGGAAATCACCTAAGTGATAAAGGAAGATATTATAGATTGGCAGGAGCTGCACCAATTTGGTAGATAGATAGAATAACATAAAAGGGTTAGAAAGAAGAAAAAGATAGACAAAAGTTAGCTTGGAAAGAAATTATGGATGAAGACGTGCAACAACAACAACAACAACAACAAGCATTTATGTCACTATATGGGCATTTACCTCACTATATGGGGTCGAGTCGACTATGTAATAACTTGTATTTTGACCCAAATAAATAAATTTATAGGAGTCATTTTAAGTCAAATTTGAAAACTGTCTTCGCCATAAGATAGATATTATTATGTTTTAATTATGCTAATTTTTTTCATAATTTTTTGGCATTATTATAAATCCTTAAGAAATTGACACATGTCGATACAAATGAAGATTTTGGGACCGTCAAGTATCCGTTTACCAAACTGATTTCACCAGTATTTTTTCAATATATATATATAATTTTTTTTTATTTTTTAAAAGTCCCAAAAGAATTGATATAATTTTTAACAGAGACTTGGGTGAGGGAATTAAGAGAAAAAAAGAAAGCAAAGGAAAGGAAACCTAGGATTTGGAGTTCGTGTAGCAATTTTTGTCAGTCGAGCAAGTTGAGAAATTTGCTCGTCTCGCTGTAAGAAACATTTACCCTATTTTTGTTTTCACCATATATAGATTTATTATTATGATGATTTATAGAAGTTATGGTTGATTAATTAATAAGATAAAATAAATAATTCTTTCAATTTGATTTTAGGGTGTTGACTACATGAATCATTTTTCACCATTGAGTTCTAATACGAGTCAATTCTCATTTAAATCTAATTATAAAAAATGTCATTTTTAATACTTTCTAACCAAATCTTTTTAGGTTTACCTCTAAATTTCTGAATATGAGCTTGATCTAATACATATACTATGCTAAGTCCTAACAGTGACATCGGAAGGCGAAATCATCTTAGACAACTCTCTCTAATCTTATTTGTCACTGGAGATCCAACCTTTTCACATATATTCTCTTTTCGTATTTTGTCTCTAAGTGTAAAGCCACTCATCCACCTGAGCATCCTCATCTTTGCAACACTTAATTTTATGTTTCTCTTTCAACGGCCAATATTCTACGCCATCAAGCCTTGTAGGTCTCTGTGGGCTCCGAAAATTCGGCCCCGGCCTCCCCGCCGCGCGATTTCTTTTATTATTCGGCGAGGGGAGTTTTAACAAAATAAGTTCCGAGGTAAATTTTGGAAGGCAGATGGGTTTGTAGATAAGAAACTACCCAGAGATTTCGCTCTCATTTTGCGAGGACTTTATGATCTGAGTTCTGGTTTCC
Source organism: Dendrobium huoshanense (assembly GCA_016618105.1). NCBI lineage: Eukaryota > Viridiplantae > Streptophyta > Magnoliopsida > Asparagales > Orchidaceae > Dendrobium > Dendrobium huoshanense. The sequence goes on along the minus strand of CM028342.1, from coordinate 2,885,931 downwards.
TATAGGCGCAAGCCCCTATAGTTAATTACCCCTCCCGATCACGAGAGAGAACTTTCGATTAAGGCTAGTCATCGATCAGATACGCAGAGTATACGTGTTATCTGGCATATAGTAGCAGCAATAGGTTTGGAATTTGGAGAACTGGATTTGGATTTGAGAATTGAGTTGAAAGTTTGGAAATTTGAAAGGTTTGATATTTAAAATAGAAATTGCACCATCTAGCACTTAAAGCGGATGGTGGGGGAATGGATGATGGACCCGATCAAGATCCCATGGTTCCGTCGTCCCGGGCCATCGTGGTCCCTGGTCTACTTAGTCAGACGAGGTAGTCGACCCAACCTGACAGAAGGATCCTTGTCGGCAGCCATGGGTTGCTTCGTCCAAGGGGACCTTTTAGACCGGGGTTGAATGTTTGCCTAAGGGGACAAATTTGAATCCACCTTAGCTAACAGAGGGCTTTGTGCCCTATCGATCATATCCTATTGATGCATATCTCAAGGATTTAACGTCATTAAGGAGCATATTGGCTCTTGCCATAACCGCTATCTGTGGTGCCATTTGGCGGCAAAACCACTCGGTTCAGAGGGCCACGGGTCATAACCGTTTACCTGCAGTGCCATTTGGCGGCGAAACTACCGGTTAGAGGACACGTACCACGTTCTTACTGGCAAGAGATTATTTTGAGAATGGATCCTAGTGATATTTTCGACTAGGCATTTGGCTCTTTGTGAGCTGAAGTAAATTTTGATTTGTCCACCTCGGCAAACTGTTGCGGAGGGTGGATGAATTTTGCTTTAAGATATTGATGATTTGACTTTAGTTTTAAATATCTTGAAATGTGGAGTTTGAAGAGTTTGGATTCTGATAGACATTTGAGTGGAATTTGAGATATTTGTGGAACCCCTCCGGTTGAGATCTGCATTCGACACGGCCATCATCAGGGTGTTTGGGGATCATTTCCATTTGATTGAACCTTGTCGACCCTATCAACTTATCGATAGGGGATTGGGTTTTTCGTAGGCCTTGTGCATTTGTTTATGAATTTTCTTGATTTTAGGCCTTGAAGGCCTAAAAAGAATGTATTTAGACAAATACACCGGTCGCTACAACCGTGTATTTTGTTAGATAGTTCGAATCTTGTCGACTTCTATTGATCTGTATTGAAGGATCGGATTCGAACTTGAATTCACTTGTCAACCCGCGTAGCATCCATAGGCGTCACGTGTGTACCAATAACACGCTCGCCGGGGCCCATGCGGGTTATTTTTTATATATATACCCCTTTAGTGTACCTATGTGTATACAACCTCTAGTGCACGTGCATGGGTATTTTAAAGTATTTGTAGTTGTGTAAATAACTATCATTTGGATGCACACAACTTTTCATTTGAGAGCTTATACACGCCTTCTGTCCGTTAATACGAGTATTGCGGATCCGGTGGCAATGGATTGTAGATTGTAGACGCCTTTTGTCTGCTTGTATGAGTGTTGCAGATCCGGTGGCATTGCATTGTAGGTTGTAGACGCCTTCTGTCTGCTTGTATCAGTGTTGCAGATCCGGTGGCGTTGGATTGTAGATTGTAGACGCCTTCTGTCTGCTTGTATGAATGTTGCAGATCCGATGGCGTAGCGTTGTAGGTTGTAGACGCCTTCTGTCTGCTTGTATCAGTGTTGCAGATCCGGTGGCGTTGGATTGTAGATTGTAGACGCCTTCTGTCTGCTTGTATGAGTGTTGCAGATCCGATGGCGTAGCATTGTAGGTTGTAGACGCCTTCTGTCTGCTTGTATCAGTGTTGCAGATCCGATGGCGTAGCATTGTAGGTTGTAGACGCCTTCTGTCTGCTTGTATCAGTGTTGCAGATCCGGTGGCGTTGGATTGTAGATTGTAGACGCCTTCTGTCTGCTTGTATGAGTGTTGCAGATCCGATGGCATTGCATTATAGGTTGTAGACGCCTTCTGTCTGCTTGTATCAATGTTGCAGATCCGATGGCGTAGCGTTGTAGGTTGTAGACGCCTTCTGTCTGCTTGTATCAGTGTTGCAGATCCGGTGGCGTTGGATTGTAGATTGTAGACGCCTTATGTCTGCTTGTATGAGTGTTGCAGATCCGGTGGCATTGGATTGTAGATTATAGACGCCTTCTGTCTGCTTGTATCAGTGTTGCAGATCCGATGGCGTTGGATTGTAGATTGTAGACGCCTTCTGTCTGCTTGTATGAGTGTTGCAGATCCGGTGGCGTTGGATTTTGATGTTGAATCCCCCTTTCTCATTCACCGGGGAAGGATTTTTTGGATTCGGGAGTCAAAGGCTGTTGATTTGGGGAGAACTCCCTTCAGGATCTTTGGTGTAGTAGACCGTCATTTTCGGTATTTGTAGACATCAGAACTGTTTTCTTCTCGAGTATATAACTGAGAAGAGACTTTGGAACACCAGGAAGTTTGGTTCTAATTTGTTCAAACATTTCCCTTTTTTCTGCCAGTGGGTGTCCTTTTCGTACATCGGGCTGCCTTTGTACTTGACATACTTGAAGCTCTTGACCACCAATGTCGTAGGTGATACCCATACTTGTGCCCACAGTGATTCGTTGTGCTTACGATGTACCCACTGTTGTTATCCACAGGCGGCTCGTGTTTGTTTGTAGGGATCCGTTGTATTTGCTACGACCTCCTAGAGATGTTCGTAGAAGACCCATTGCTTCTGCATCATATCCACCCTTTCACCAATCTCGGGTGGTTGTTGTACTTGTTTGACCTCGTAGGAATCGTCGCAGGAGATACTTGTACTTGTGCCCACAGTGGTTCGATGTGCTTACGATATGCCCACTGTTGTTATCCACAAGCGGCTTGTACATATTTGCAGAGACCCGTTGTGTTCGCTACAACCTCCTAGAAGTATTCGTAGGAAAGCCATTGTCCTTGTATCATACCCACCCTTTCACCAATCTCAGGTGGGATTGCTGATGTTGCATTTGTTTGTAGGAAGGGTCCTTGGTTGCTGATCTCCAGTATTGTCATCTCAATCAACAGGCATTTGTAGGGATTGTTGTAGGAGTTCGTGCATCCACGTCTTGTAGTTTGAGTTTCCTCGTGTATGATCCAAATTTCGATCTTTGCATGTGTTTGGATCCAAATTCAATTTCATTCAGACTTGAATTCATCAAGTTTACAAGTCCCCACTTGATGTCGTATAGCCTGAGTTCGAGTTAAGTTTCATTTAGACTTGAATTCAAACTCAGTATGAGTCTCCCACATTCATTCAGGTCTCCTATCATCCTACTGATTTCATCCGGATTTGAATCAAATGCTTGCAAATCTGGATTTCACTTGGCATCGTACAGTTCAAGTTCAAATGCATAAGTTCTTGTTGTCCACATCTTGTTCTAGTTTTGAATTCAGAGTACAAGTTCAAGTCTTTGTTCAGGATCTTCTGAAGTCCTTGCAAGTTCAAATGCATGTTCGTATTGATTTGAGTTTGATTTCATTTCATTTGAATTTAAGCCTTGATTAATCATTTAGATTTTTGTTCAAGTTTGAATTTAATTCATTTTGAATTATGTTCCAGTACAAGTCCTCAAGTCCACTGTTCGTTTGAGTCTAAGTTCTATGCTTTCAGTTCAGGTACGAGTCCTCTGTATTGTTGCTCAAGCAAGGTCTTTATATTGCTCAAGTCTTTTTGTACATTTCAGTGAAAATTTTTGCAGCACCCCGGCATATCCCCCGTTTGGGGGAAAATAGGCGAGCTGGGCCTTCCCACCACGCTACTAGAGCGTGTATGGTAGGTGTCCTCAGACACCGCGGCCGTACAAATTTTCATCCAACCACGCTACAAGAGCGTGTATGGGGCCTTCAGCAGTACCCGTACCAGAACAGCAGTGACTCCCCACCACGCTACAAGAGCGTGTATAGGGCTCTCCCTCGTCGTATGCATCGCACCGGGCTCCCTCCTACCGTGCTACAAGAGCGCTTATAGGTGGTTCTCCGGTCCGCTGCAAACGTCGAGAATGGGATTTTGGAACATCGTACCTTTCGTAGCAGTGTCGGCGGTGTAGGTGTCGAGGTCGAGGACCGTCCCCACCACGCTACAAGAGCGTGTATAGGGCTTACCCGCCTCGTCGTATGCTTCGCACCGTGCTCCCTCCTACCGTGCTACAAGAGCGCGTATAGGTGGTTCCTCGGTCCGCTGCAAACGTCGATGACGGGATTTAAGTTAGAAGTTTTTACCTTGGACTCTGGCGGTGGTGGCTTGTGGATCGAGGCAATGGGTCATTTTCTTCTTCTTTTTTTTTAATAAATTATAATTAATACTAATTATAATAATAATAATTAAATAGTTATAATTAATAATTACTAATTAATTAAAATTAGTGAATTAATTATAATTATAATTAATTGATGATTAATTATAATTAATTAACATTAATCATAATTAATCAAATAATTATAATTCATAATTAATTACTGATTATTAATTAATTATAATTAACTAATTAATCATAATTATAACTAAATACTAATTAATTATTATTAATTAATAGTAATTACAATTAATTAAAAGAAATCCCCCTCCCTATTCCTCTGCTCACGAGAACAGCCGCAGAAGCGCACGATACGGGAGAAAGTTACCTGCACAGTCGGCGAGCTCCTCATCTCGGCTCCGATCAAAGTGTCGTAACTTTCGATTCAACAGGAAGGGAAGGTCGTCGAAGGAGCTAGGCCGAGCAGCCACAAGGAGCCGGAGAAGCGTGCGATCGGGAGAGAGTTACCCTCACAGCGTGCGAAGCTCCCAGTTGCTTCCGATCAAAATGTCGGAATTTCCGATCCGACCGGCAGAGAAAGTCGTTGAAGGAGCGAATTCAAACAGCGCTAATGGAGCCGGAGGAGAGGCGAGCTCCGGTCGTTGCTTCCGATCCTAATGTCGTAACTTCCGATCTCACGGGAAGGAGAGAGAGCGAGAACGGGAGTGAGAGCAGAGAGAGTTGACGCGAGAGAGCGAGAGATTGCGATATAGAGGGACATCTGGTCGTGCGAGGTCGTGGGCGACGACGTGCTGAATTCGGCGCTCGAACGTGGCCGGACAGGTATGAGATTATTTTATTTATTTTTTTTCTCTTTTGTTTTATACAACAGGTCAACAAATGCCCCCCAACAAATGTGGTAGGCGTCTGGAGCGGGCCACGTTTGTTGCATGCTGATTGACCCTGTGGATCTCTAGATATTTGTTCTAGATGTCACACTATGACTTCATTTAGTGGATCTCCAAAAATTTATTTGAATGTCATACTACCATTTTTCTTTAGTGGATCTCCAAAATTTTATTTGGATGTCACACTAGTATTCTTTCTCCACTGCGCTTCTAGATGTATCCATAGATGGTTGATATCTTGTCGAAATTTTAAATATTTATTTGGGGATCTCGGCACGCAGCGCGATGTCGACCCGAATAAATATTTAAAATGCCCCCAATCTTTAGGGACATTTGTAGATGTCGTCAGGGCGCTCATTCCGCCACTTTGGCTAGAGTCCTCAGATTTTGATCCTTCTGTCCTGTGCTTTGTGCTGCGGACTTGGTGAAGGGTTATCTGATTTGTCTTTGATGACTTGTCAGAAGATTTGTATGCCCTCTGCCCTTTGCTTCTAGCTTTGGTGGGCTTGATGAAGGGGTAGATGCCGGTGACCTAAACCATTTAGGTTTGTACTAGGTCGGTGGCAAGAAGTCATCGGTACAGAGCTTTGTGAATAGCGGATTTGTTGATGACGAAGTCCACTTAGTTCAGTCCATAGGCTTTTCGTGAACTTTTGGGGATAGTTTTCTTCGGTCCTTTGCTTTGTGCTTTGACGGACTTGTTGAAGAAAAATTCATTCGATCCTCGCTTTGTGCTTTACGGATTTGTTGAAGGATTTGCAGGTTTTGGATTCAATTGATAGTACCGAATGTATGTAGTATCTTGATCCTAAACCACTTGAGGAGATTTTAATCTGATTCACTTGAGTTTATCAGATCGAGAGAGCTGAAATTTGACAGCTCTTTGTCCTCTGGTTGCTGAGATGGGGGTTCCTCTACTACGGCCTTTCTTATGGCTTGTTGAGTAGACGGAGCTGCCAGCGATCCTGTCATATTTGGGCTTATTGGATCCGACATCTTACACTCATTCAGACTTCAGATTTGAGCTATGGGAATTGCGCTTCCTAATGTTGATTTTACTGAAGTTGACAGATTTAGAGTTCTCTTTCGTGGTTTTAGATTTAGGAGCCTACGAACATTTGTTAATTGCTCGAGACTCATCTTCTCCTTTGGAACTTTGATTCTCCAGTCATTTAATTGAACTTTGTAGACTACGATCACTTGAACTTGTCGAGTCAATTTTGCCTTCGTTCTTCCTACAGTCCCTACTAACGGGTTGACGAAGTGGGGGTTCCGCTACTACGGCATTTCTTATGGCTTGTTGAGTAAACGGAGCTGCCAGCGATCCGGCCATATTTGGGCTTGTTGGATCCGACCTTTTACACCCATTCGAACCTTAAGCTTCGGGCTGTTGAAAGACATCAAGCTTTTATGGCCCAATTTGTTGGGGTGTGTAGTTACAAAAGTCTCTTTCTTGACCTTTGAATATTGGTTTGTTGGAGAAGGTGTCTCGATCTTTTGATAGGTCACATGCACATACTTTTTTTTTAAATATTTATATTCTTTAGCACAAAAGAATATCTGAACTGATAATTTTAAATATTTATTCGGGGATCTCGGCATGCAGCACGATGTCGACCCGAATAAATATTTAAAATGCCCCTGTCTCGTAGGGACATTTTAGAGCAGAATAGATTTGGAATTTTGAAATTTTAAATATTTATTCGGGGATCTCGGCACGCAGCGCGATGTCGACCCGAATAAATATTTAAAATGCCCCTAGTCTAACAGGAGGATTTTGAAATGTATTCTCATAACAGTAGAGAATTTCAAAATATGGAATGCATGTTCTAACAATAATGTATGAAGACATAATACATTAAGCACCATATTTCTACGAAAAATTTCATGCGTACTATTTCTTCAGGTAACGGCCATTGATCGGCGGCATGGGCCTCTGACCATTCAGATCGATGAGTTGATAAGCTCCTCCCTGATACACCTTCTCGATGACGAAAGGTCCTTCTCAGTTGGAAACAAATTTGCCACCAATTTTTCTGTGCGGGATGATTGGTCTTCTCTGCACCAGGATCAATTCTCCTTCTTGAAATGATCGAGGACGAACCATTCGATCAAAGGACTTTGTCATTCTTGCTCGGTAGATCTCTAGGTTCTGCTGAGCTTGTAACCTGATTTCATCGAGTGCATCGAGCTCCTCCATTCTTCGACGAGCATTTTGTTCTTGAGTCAGCTCATTCTGGACAGCAACTCGAAGAGATGGAAGTTCAACTTCTAGCGGCAGTACGGCCTCAACTCCAAATACTAGAGAATAAGGAGAGGCTTTGGTTGGCGTTTTGTAGGTCGTACGATATGCCCACAATGCTTCTGCCATTTTCGTATGTCACTCTCTTTTGTTCTTGGAGAGAATCTTTTTTAGCAATTTCACTAGTGTTTTGTTGAAGGCTTCAGCTAAGCCATTTGCTCTTGGATAGTATATAGAGGAATACCGCCAATCGATTTTATGCCGATCAACGAACTTGTAGATTTTTGTATTTTTAAATGCAGTTTCATTGTCTGAGATTATGCGACGCGGCACTCCAAATCTGTAGACAATATTATGGGTAAAGAAATTGATTACATGCTCAGATGTAACTTCTTTGAATGGAACTGCTTCTGCCCACTTAGAAAAATAGTCTGTCGCTGCCAAAATAAAGCGGTGTCCCGCTGAAGATGGTGGATCTATCGGTCCGATAATATCAGTACCCCAGCATTCAAATGGCCAGGATGCTATTGTTGGATGCAGTGGATTTGGCGGTTGATGTATAACATCACCGTGAATATGGCACTCATGGCACCTCTTAGCATGATTGATACAATCTCTGACCATGGTTGGCCAATAGTAACTCATTCTTTTAAATTTTACTGCCATCTTGGAACCTGATTGGTGCGCTCCACAAAGCCCTTCATGAACTTCTGTCACCACTTTATCAGCTTCTCGAGTCCCTAGGCACCTTAGCCACATTTGATCGAAAGCAAGTCGATACAACGTGTTGTTGACAAATGCATATCGTAGCGCTCTCTTCTTGATTTGAGCAGCTAGTGATTTGTCTGTTGGCAATTTACTTTCTTTAAAATAGTAAATGAAAGGCAGTCTCCAGTCATCTTCTTCCTCGACATCTAGGCAATGCCACCATGATTCTGAAGCTTGACTGGCCTTGCGCCTTTTCTTAGGAACTTGCTGTTCTTCAGACTGATCTTCAGGATCAACTGATTGGGGAGATTGAGGATCAACCGGAGTTGCATCCTGTTAGCTTGAATTTGGTATTCCCTCTGCCTGCGGGAATTGTAATAATGCTGGCTCTAGGATCCGCCGATTGTGGATCATAATTATTATAGGTCATTCGTCGTCCATATTCGTCATTTCTTTAGGCAATTTGGCAAGAGAATCGGCTTTGACATTTTGACCTCGGGGAACTTGAGTTAGTTTAACAATTGAAATTTTTCTCATAAGCTCAAGAACTCGCCGGTGATAGCAGGCCAACTCGAACTTGGTGATTTTGTAAACTCCCAGCACTTGATTTACAACAAGTTAAGAATCACCGAAGATTTGGAGATTTTGAATTCGGACATCGATTGCAATCTCCAATCCTGCTATTAAAGCTTCATATTCAGCTTCATTGTTGGTCCGAGGTTCAGTCAAGCTGAAAGAGAATCTCATTATGCCTCCCTCGATCGCCACGAAAATGAGTCCGATTCCGGCTTGAGCTTTCTCTAGATTTGGAGGCCGAGCACGCTTGATTGACGATGCTCCATCAAAGTACATTTCTCATACTCGTAGCATCTCCTCTTCTTCAACATTCATGATCTGTTCGTCAGGTAGATCATCGTTGAGTGGTGAATCCGCAAGGATAGGATGTGCAGCGAGAAAATCTGCCAACACCTATCCTTTTACTGCCTTCTGCGGCACGTATGTGATATCAAACTGTAATAAAATCACTGCCCACCTTGCCAAACGACCTGTCAACGCTGGTCTTGTCATCAAGAACTTCAGCGGATCGATCTTTAATATCAGGGTGATTTTGTGAGATAGCATATAATGGCGGAGCTTCTGAACTGCGAAGATCAGGGCCAAGCAATGCTTCTCGATTAGAGAGTAGCGGATTTCTGCTCCTATCAACCTCCGACTGATGTAGTAGAGTGCATTATCCTTGTCTTCTTCATTATGTTAGGCCAATAGTGCTCCGAGGGACTCTTCTAGCGCTGCCGTGTACAGTATAAGAGGCTTCCCGGGGATTGACGCTGCGAGAATGAGCGGATTCAACAGATATCTTTTAATGCTTTCAAACGCTTCTTGGCACTCTTCGTCCCATTTGAATCGGACATCTTTCTTCACCAGCTTTGAAAATGGCTGGCACCTACCCGATAGATTTGATATAAATCTCTGAATGAAAGCCAATTGTCCTTGTAAAGAACGGAGTTGACGAAGGTTCTTTGGAGGTGGCATCTCCATGATTGCTTTGATCTTGTTGGGGTCGACTTCAATGCCTCGATGTCGAACAACGTACCCTAGGAATTTGCCTGAGGATACCCCAAATGCACACTTGAGAGGGTTCATCTTTAGATCATACTTTCTGATTCTTTTGAACACGATCTTCAAGTCATCTAAATGGTCTTTTCGGTCCATGCTCTTAATGACCAAGTCATCTACATAGCATTCGACCTTTTGATGAATCAAATCATCAAATATACGAGTCATAGTCCGTTGGTAAGTGGCACCAGCATTCTTCAGGCCGAATGGCATAACTGTGTAGCAGAATATGCCTATAGGCGTTCTGAATGATGTATGTCTTTCATCTTCATGCGCCATTTTAATCTGATTGTAGCCTGACGATCCGTCCATAAAGGAGAACATATCATAATTGGACGTATTGTCAACTAGGAGCTCTGATACTGGGAGCGGAAAGTCATCTTTTGGGCACGCCTTGTTGAGGTCCCTGAAGTCGATGCAGATACGAATCTGACCATTCTTCTTTTTTACAGGGACGATATTGGCAATCCAGTCAGCATACTTCTCTTCTCGGATGAAGCCTGCTTCTATGAGCTTCTTTGTTTCTGCAATCACCTGCTCTTCAATCTCCAATCTCATTCTCCTTGGAGCTTGCTTGACGGGTGCTGCATCAGGCTTGATGGCCAATTTGTGAACTGCCACATCATGGGATAAGCCAGGCATCTCAGCATATGTCCAGGCAAAGCAGTCCCTGAATTCACATAGTAGCTCTTTTATTTCTTCTACTTGATCTTTTGGTAGAAGAGAACTAATGAAGGTTGGGCGAGGGTCCTCCTCAGTTCCCAAGTTGACTTCTTTGAGCTAGTCCATCATAGTAGCTTGTCCACCATCTTCCAGTTCTTCTGGTGCAGGCTCAGCTTCTACGGGTTGATCATCATAAGCATTGGTTTCGTATGTTTCTTCAGCACCATCATCATCGGATTTGATTTCTCCACATGTGATCGCCCGACAAATCTCCTTCCGGAGGAATTTTATTTTGATGAATCCAATACCTTTATATGCGTTTGTATCCTTCTGCCGTAACGGACGCGGACTCCTCCCATACCAGAGGCCCAAACTTGTACGAAGTTGTCGCTTGGTGGTAGGAATATTGACTTGTTTTCGTAGCATTTTTTGAATATTTTTGGTATTGAATCTGGGTAGCCTCGTAGGAAATAATTCCTCGGAGTCGAGGAGCATGCAATCCCAGTCATGATTCTCTTCTTCATGAACTCCCGTGAAATATAGCACATTCTTTGGCACAGTCTCATTTTTACGGGGAGGCAGATAGAGGGTGGCGAGTTCTTCAACTTTATAAACCTCGAGCGAAATGAGTTCTTTGAAATGTTGCAAGGGAACACGTGTGACTACGAGCACGCTATCTGAAATTGGCAGACTGTCTATTCTTCTGGAGAACACACTCTGCACTGAGTTCATGTAGATTGAGTCGTAGTCATAATCATCATTTGAAAATTCAACATGCCTACTCCATTCATCCGTGGACTGACATATTTTTCGAGATTTGGTAGGAGTAACATCATCTTCATCCGTGTCGCTCCCAAGATAAGGTACATGCTTCTTTTCTTTGGGAATGCTTGGTGATTTAGGAAGAGCCGATGTTGCTTTCTTTCTCCCTACACGCTTCTTCTCATCTTCTTGCTTGGGTTTCTTTGCAGCCTTAGAATTTGATGTCCTAGCCTCAAGAGAACTTGACGACTTTTGCTTCTTTGGCATGAAGTACTTAGCATCTTCATAAACTGTTACTTCATGTACTGCAAAGGGCTAAATATCACCAGAAATTCTGAATTCTTCTCCTTCTCTGAGATACTTCATACACTGGTGTAATGTCGAAGGGACAACGCCGTATTCGTGCAACCAGGGGCAACCTAGTAGCGCCTTAAATGAGGTGTTCGCATCAATCACATGAAATTTGGCTTACGTGTGAAGTTCCCCAAATACAAGAGATAGCATAAATGATCCAAGGTTTTATGCCCTTTCTCATTAAAATCATGCACCATCAACTTGTCTTGCCCAAGATGTTCTACATCGAGACAGAGGGATCTCAGTGCCTTAAGGCTCATAAGATTTACCAAGGTTTTGAAAATCGGACCGGACCGGCCGGTTCAACCGGTTCGACTGTGAACCGGTTTGGTGGCCGGTCCGATCCAGCTTCAAAACCGGCTCTGCATAGAACCGGATTAAACCGGATTGAACCTGTGGTTCAACCGGTGAACCGTTGAACCGGTCCGGGTTAGAAAGAACCGGCCGGTTCATTAAAAATATTTTATTTTTGTTTTAAATAAAATTTTAAAAATATATTTTTGTTTATTAAAATTATTTAAACTTTTAAAAATATTTTTATTAAATATGATGATTAATTTCATTATAATACATGCAAATTATCTTAGATAACTCACATAATTTATTTTGCAAAGAGAGTGTACTTCTCACTTTATAAAGGGTTCAAGTAAACATCTTTAAACTCCCCCTATGATGTGGGACTAAAGAAGTTGCATGAATAGTTTAGAATGTGACTTGGGGCTTATTTGGGCTAGTTGGGCTTTAATATTTTTTTAGTTGGGCTATAAATTTAAATGATATGTATTATAAATTTACTATAATATATATTATAATAATTATATTATAAAATATTAATATTATAAATTTATATATTATATTAAATATTATTCTTATAAAATATAAATATATAATTTTTAAATGATATTTATATTTATAATTTTATATAATATATATTTTAAAATTATAAATATTATTAAATGGTCATATATTTAATTATTTATATTAAATTAAAAATCATAAATTTTTTATATTATAAATTTATATATTATATTAAGTATTATTCTTATAAATATATTATTCTTAAATAATATTTATATGTATAAAATTTTATTATATATTTTAAAATTTTATAAATATTATTAAATGCTCATATACTTATATTATATGATTTTTATGTTATTAATTTTTAATAATATTATTATTTATTACGTCATCCGGTTCGACCCCAGTTCGACCGGTCAAACCGTGAACCTCTCCCTCTTCCGGTTCGTTGTCCGGTCCGGTTTTCACAACCTTAAGATTTACGGAAGATCCGGGATCAATCAAAATTCGACTGATCATCATACCGTCGCTCTCTGCCGTAACATACAGAGGGCGGTTGTGATCTGCCGTTCCAAGCATCATATCATCATCAGCAAAAGTGATGAGGGGCTCATTTCGAGCTTGCAAGACTTCCGTCAAATTGCGTTCAGCAAAGTATGCCTCATATCTTTCGGGGTCTCTGAGAGCTTGGATCAAAGTCTCTCGAAGGTCTTTAGACATCAAGAGAGCATCATATATACTGAGTTGCGTTGGGATCTTCCTCAAGTGGGATAAGATATTGTAATCTATCCCCTTGGATGAAGTATTATTTTTCTTGGGATCTTCGGGGATAATATCTTCATTGATAACTATCTCTTTTCCCTTATTTTTATTAGGAGTCCCTTTCTTTGGTGGAGGCGGCAGTACCTTGCCACTTCTCAACTGTACTTGGGCCACCTCATCTGATTCAGACTTATCTGATGAAGCATTCTCTTCAGAGTCAGCCATTGTTGTGTCTGGGGATTCATCTGTAGACTTGGAATCATCTCCCAACTTCACTTGTTTCATTTGTGATTCTATGCTTGGGTCTGAATCTTCATCATCTGGAAAACATAGATCATCTGAACTGAATTCCATTGATGACACCATTAGACAGAACTCAGGGGCCGCTTCTTCAGCGTATTTCTCCCTATCTGATATCTTTAATGTTGCTGAGATGACTCGGCGTATCTCCGTAGGAAGAGATTCATCCTTAATTTCTTCTTCCTTTTCATCTATTTTAAGCTCTTTCAAAAAATCACCAAGCTTAATAGGCCTCTTGACAGTCTGGTAATATTCACATAAACTATCAATAGCCTTTTGAGTTGCAGTCTTCTTTACCACAGGCTTCTTCAATTTGGATTTCTTCTTGGAAGACTTTGGCTTTGCTTTGCCAGACTTTGAAGAGCTAGCTTGGCCAGGTTGCTGTTTAGAGGTGGGTGCTTGTGACACAGGCAACCATTTTAAGTTCAGTACTGGCTCAGTAGGAGATTTCCACTTGACACCAGGAACTCCTTCTAGCTGTTTCAGCATTTTTGTTGTCTTTTTGGAGACCACGGTCTCTCATTGCTCATCTTGAATAGGTTCTTTCATTGTTTCTCTAGGTGAGAGTATGGAAGAGGATGTCACCACCCTGGTGGATTCCTTTTTAGGACGAACTAACACATTATCTGATAATGTTAATTCTCCCATTTTATATTTCTTCTCTAGCCAATCTTTGAAGACATAACAATCCTCAATTGGATGGCTAATTACTCGATGATATGGGCAGTAGTTTGGGTCGCCACTGTGTTTGGACTCTTCAGGTCTTTTGCATTCTGCCAACTCCAGACCATTCTTGAGTGCTTGTCGGAACAATTTAGCGACAATCTCCCTCTTAAATGAATATTCTTTATTCATTTTCTCTTTGAGGGAAGGGAATGTTCTATCACCAGCTCCTGTAGTTTGCCTTTGACGCTCTCCTCCACCAGGAAAGGTTCGAGGTTTGTCATTTCCTCCAAGAACTAGTTTTGGCTGAGGATTTGGATTGTAAGCCTGTTTTGATTTTTCTTCATACTGCATAGGCTGCTTTCATTTATCCACATTATATACTGCCCTTTTACTTTTATCAGATCTATGAGGGAATGCGGAGTAAACATCATTTCTCCTAGCATCAGGCGTCTTAGCCTTTTTAAGTTTGTCAGGGAGGCTTTCAGATTTTGATAAGTTTAATTTTTCAAATTTTGCCACCCTATCCAGCAGATCTTGGAAAATAGTGATTGAAGCCATGCATAAGAAGGGTTGCATTTTGTCATCAATGTTTCCCATCAGTAGTTGGACTGCATGTTCTTCTTCCAGCTGTTGCTCGCACTTCATACTGAGATTGCGCCAGCGAGTTATATATTTCGTCACTGACTCATCTTTTCTCCTTTTATCTAGAGCAAGATCAGCGATAGTAGTTTTCTCTATTGCACTGGCAAATCTTTTCACGAACAAGGCCTCTAATTCTGCGAAGGTCTTCAGAGAATCATTTGGCAGCTTGGCATACCATTCGAAAGCAGTTCCACTCAAGCTGCTTACGAATTGCCTGAATAGCAGAGCATCATTACCCCCTGTGTTCCCACAGGTAGCTTTGAATTGTGCGAGATGCTGCCTGGGATTTTTATTTCCATCGAAGATGTTAAACTTCGGTACAGAATATCCCTTTGGATAGGGCACTTGATCGTATTTTGTCGGGTACGGGCGACCTTTTCCTACAACTTCTCTGCCTGTTCAGCAGTTATAATGGCCTTGATCTTTTCACTGATTAAGCCTTCCAACTGCGATGCAGTTACAGGTTCAGAGGCACTCGCCACATTTTGTGGAGTATGCTGGCGGGTTGGATCATTAGTTTCTTTGCCACCTTCAAGTACACCTTTCATTCCTGAGGCTTGAGGCGCTTGAGGGTTTTGAGAATTAGCAGCTTGGTTGGCGGGTTGAGCCGGTGCAGGGCCCACAGAAGTGGTCTTCTGCATCATTTCCATCATGGCCGTCATTTGAGTCATCTCAGTCATTTTATTATTCAACTGAGAGATTTTTTTATCTTTCTTCCGCATTTGTCGCCTCATTTGATTTCTCATTTCAGCGAGTGTGATATCTTCGCCAGCGAAGGGGTTTTCTCCGACCTCTTCTTCTTCCTCATCGACTTCTTCTGAGAAGCGAGCACTTTGGCTGGCAATGGATCTAGCCCTATGGCGACGTCGATAAACACGTACACGGGGCTGTGATTGTTGGTCTTCTTCATCACCATCATCTTCTTCAACATCAATGCGGCTGACCATACGAACCACCACGATCTCCATAGTATCATCATCGTCATATTCTTCTTCATCTTCTTGTACCTGAATTTCTGAGCGGCGTCGCCATTGAATTTCAGGCTCTTGACTGGAATGATTACTTCTTCGATCTGCGGACTACGATCGAAATGAACTTCCTCTTTGGCTGAAGAAGGAGAATGACGGAATCTCCTGGAAGACTCTCCAGGATGTCGACCGTCAATATAATTGTCGTCATTATGGGCCTTCTTTCGGACCTATTTCTGACGAGTTCTGTTGGCAAGGGCGGATCTCCGGGAGACAGCTCTGGATGTCACACCCGAACTAATCCTTTCTTCCAGGATATTTTCTCTTCGAGGCTTCGGCCTCCAAACTTGCTTCCCTTTCCACAGGGACCTTTCGGCGGCGGATCCCCGAACATATGGTTCAGGTGTCACGCCCCGATGCTCACCACGCGGAGCTTGTTGTCGGTAATCCCTTCTTTCAACTATCACAGCAGATGATAGTCTATCTCTAGGAGGGGTTCTTCGGACCTCAACAATCAGTGGCCTTTGAAACTTCTTTTTCATCAGGCCCTTCTCCTTAACTGTCTTCAGTACACGGTGAACTCGGGCAGACAAGCATTCGGGCTCTCTTACTTTCTGAGGGGACGGGGTTTCAGGTTGACGTTCCCAGAAAGATTGTTTAAGCTCACCAGATGAGCTATTTCTCTTTACCCACTTCAGGTTAGAAAGCTTGTTCTGAGTGGGAATATTAATTTCTAGTTCTGATGTTGGCAGATTGGAGGGATGGATTGGTACAGGTAATTGCTGAGCTCGCAACTCTGCATTTCTCTTTCTCCTCTGCCTTCTATTGAGCCTTCCTCCAGATGAGGAAGCTTCAGTTTCATACCTCCCAGGTGCAACAGGCTCTCTGGGCAGGTTAGTGGTGTTAGCAGTCACCACAGAAACTTTTCTTCCAGTAACAACCCTCTTTGCAGTAAGGGTCTCAGATTGGGATAATCTTTCAAAGATAGAAGTTCTTCCTTGAGCAGTACCTCTGGCAGCAGTCCTTGCAGAATAGGATCTTCCAGAAAGTTCTTCAGAGTTTACGCTGTACACAGGGACGGCTGCAGCCCTTGCAGTAGCTGCTGATAATTCGAGCCCACCAAAGTGAATGGTGGCTCCAGTATTTCCAGTCTCTATGACAGCATTTGCCAGTTGAATTTTAGCTCCTCGTCCCAGTTGGACGGTCATCGGTGTGTCCTGCATTTCCATTATGCAAAAATGAAAGGCAGGGGTTAGTGATCAGAATTGATACATCACCCCATGCTTTCATAACAAAGAAATAACGCAGAACGAATGATAGCAGGAAAATTAGCATGGAATTGAAAACCCTGCTAAATGAATTTCCATTGATCTTATTTAAAAGATTCATTTTCAAGAAATTTAAAATTTGATTTGATTGCTACTATAGCCTTTGATTGCTAGCCAGAGATGGAAAGAGAAATCATTCCCCAGCGGAGTCGCCAGAAATCTGTGGGCTCCAAAAATTCGGCCCCGGCCTCCCCGCCGCGCGATTTCTTTTATTATTCGGCGAGGGGAGTTTTAACAAAATAAGTTCCGAGGTAAATTTTGGAAGGCAGATGGGTTTATAGATAAGACACTACCCAGAGATTTCACCCTCATTTTGCGAGGACTTTATGATCTGAGTTCTGGTTTCCTATAGGCGCAAGCCCCTATAGTTAATTACCCCTCCCGATCACGAGAGAGAACTTTCGATTAAGGCTAGTCATCGATCAGATACGCAGAGTATACGTGTTATCTGGCATATAGTAGCAGCAATAGGTTTGGAATTTGGAGAACTGGATTTGGATTTGAGAATTGAGTTGAAAGTTTGGAAATTTGAAAGGTTTGATATTTAAAATAGAAATTGCACCATTTAGCACTTAAAGCGGATGGTGGGGGAATGGATGATGGACCCGATCAAGATCCCATGGTTCCGTCGTCCCGGGCCATCGTGGTCCCTGGTCTACTTAGTCAGAGGAGGTAGTCGACCCAACCTGACAGAAGGATCCTTGTCGGCAGCCATGGGTTGCTTCGTCCAAGGGGACCTTGTAGACCGGGGTTGAATGTTTGCCTAAGGGGATAAATTTGAATCCACCTTAGCTAACAGAGGGCTTTGTGCCCTATCGATCATATCCTATTGATGCATATCTCAAGGATTTAACGCCATTAAGGAGCATATTGGCTCTGGCCATAACCGCTATCTGTGGTGCCATTTGGCGGCAAAACCACTCGGTTCAGAGGGCCCCGGGTCATAACCGTTTACCTGTAGTGCCATTTGGCGGCGAAACTGCCAGTTAGAGGACATGTACCACGTTCTTACTGGCAAGAGATTGTTTTGAGAATGGATCCTAGTGATATTTTCGACTAGGCATTTGGCTCTTTGTGAGCTGAAGTAAATTTTGATTTGTCCACCTCGGCAAACTGTTACGGAGGGTGGATGGATTTTGTTTTAAGATATTGATGATTTGACTTCAGTTTTAAATATCTTGAAATGTGGAGTTTGAAGAGTTTGGATTCTAATAGACATTTGAGTGGAATTTGAGATATTTGTGGAACCCCTCCGGTTGAGATCTGCATTCGACACGGCCATCATCAGGGTGTTTGGGGATCATTTCCATTTGATTGAATCTTGTCGACCCTATCAACTTATCGATAGGGGATCGGGTTTTTCGTAGGCCTTGTGCATTTGTTTATGAATTTTCTTGATTTTAGGCCTTGAAGGCCTAAAAAGAATGTATTTAGACAAATACACCGGTCACTACAACCGTGTATTTTGTTAGATAGTTCGAATCTTGTCGACTTCTATTGATCCGTATAGAAGTATCGGATTCGAACTTGAATTCACTTGTCAATCCGCATAGCATCCATAGGCGTCACGTGTGTACCAATAACACGCTCGCCGGGGCCCATGCGGGTTATATTTTATATATATACCCCTTTAGTGTACCTATGTGTATACAACCTCTAGTGCACGTGCATGTGTATTTTAAAGTATTTGTAGTTGTGTAAATAACTATCATTTGGATGCACACAACTTTTCATTTGAGAGCTTATACACGCCTTCTGTCCGTTAATACGAGTATTGCGGATCCGGTGGCAATGGATTGTAGATTGTAGACGCCTTTTGTCTGCTTGTATGAGTGTTGCAGATCCGGTGGCATTGCATTGTAGGTTGTAGACGCCTTCTGTCTGCTTGTATCAGTGTTGCAGATCCGGTGGCGTTGGATTGTAGATTGTAGACGCCTTCTGTCTGCTTGTATGAATGTTGCAGATCCGATGGCGTAGCGTTGTAGGTTGTAGACGCCTTCTGTCTGCTTGTATCAGTGTTGCAGATCCGGTGGCGTTGGATTGTAGATTGTAGACGCCTTCTGTCTGCTTGTATGAGTGTTGCAGATCTGATGGCATTGCATTGTAGGTTGTAGACGCCTTCTGTCTGCTTGTATCAGTGTTGCAGATCCGGTGGCGTTGGAATGTAGATTGTAGACGCCTTCTGTCTGCTTGTATGAGTGTTGCAGATCCGATGGCGTAGCATTGTAGGTTGTAGACGCCTTCTGTCTGCATGTATCAGTGTTGCAGATCCGATGGCGTAGCATTGTAGGTTGTAGACGCCTTCTGTCTGCTTGTATCAGTGTTGCAGATCCGGTGGCGTTGGATTGTAGATTGTAGATGCCTTCTGTCTGCTTGTATGAGTGTTGCATATCCGATGGCATTGCATTGTAGGTTGTAGACGCCTTTTGTCTGCTTGTATCAGTTGTTGTAGATCCGATGGCGTAGCGTTGTAGGTTGTAGACGCCTTCTGTCTGCTTGTATCAGTGTTGCAGATCCGGTGGCGTTGGATTGTAGATTGTAGACGCCTTATGTCTGCTTGTATGAGTGTTGCAGATCCGGTGGCGTTGGATTTTGATGTTGAATCCCCCTTTCTCATTCACCGGGGAAGGATTTTTTGGATTCGGGAGTCAAAGGCTGTTGATTTGGGGAGAACTCCCTTCAGGATCTTTGGTGTAGTAGACCGTCATTTTTGGTATTTGTAGACATCAGAACTGTTTTCTTCTCGAGTATATAACTGAGAAGAGACTTTGGAACACCAGAAAGTTTGGTTCTAATTTGTTCAAACATTTCCCTTTTTTCTGCCAGTGGGTGTCCTTTTCGTACATCAGGCTGCCTTTGTACTCGACATACTTGAAGCTCTTGACCACCAATGTCGTAGGTGATACCCATACTTGTGCCCACAGTGGTTTGTTGTGCTTACGATGTACCCACTGTTGTTATCCACAGGCGGCTCGTGTTTGTTTGTAGGGATCCGTTGTATTTGCTACGACCTCCTAGAGATGTTCGTAGAAGACCCATTGCTTCTGCATCATATCCACCCTTTCACCAATCTCGGGTGGTTATTGTACTTGTTTGACCTCGTAGGAATCATCGCAGGAGATACTTGTACTTGTGCCCACAGTGGTTCGATGTGCTTACGATATGCCCACTGTTGTTATCCACAAGCGGCTTGTACATATTTGCAGAGACCCGTTGTGTTCGCTACAACCTCCTAGAAGTATTTGTAGGAAAGCCATTGTCCTTGTATCATACCCACCCTTTCACCAATCTCAGGTGAGATTGCTGATGTTGCATTTGTTTGTAGGAAGGGTCCTTGGTTGCCGATCTCCAGTATTGCCATCTCAATCAACAGGCATTTGTAGGGATTGTTGTAGGAGTTCGTGCATCCACGTCTTGTAGTTTGAGTTTCCTCGTGTATGATCCAAATTTCGATCTTTGCATGTGTTTGGATCCAAATTCAATTTCATTCAGACTTGAATTCATCAAGTTTACAAGTCCCCACTTGATGTCGTATAGCCTGAGTTCGAGTTAAGTTTCATTTAGACTTGAATTCAAACTCAGTATGAGTCTCCCACATTCATTCAGGTCTCCTATCATCCTACTGAATTCATTCGTATTTGAATCAAATGCTTGCAAATCTGGATTTCACTTGGCATCGTACAGTTCAAGTTCAAATGCATAAGTTCTTGTTGTCCACATCTTGTTCTAGTTTTGAATTCAGATTACAAGCTCAAGTCTTTGTTCAGGATCTTCTAAAGTCCTTGCAAGTTCAAATGCATGTTCGTATTGATTTGAGTTTGATTTCATTTCATTTGGATTTAAGCCTTGATTAATCATTTAGATTTTTGTTCAAGTTTGAATTGAATTCATTTTGAATTATGTTCCAGTACAAGTCCTCAAGTCCACTGTTCGTTTGAGTCCAAGTTCTATGCTTTCAGTTCAAGTACGAGTCCTCTGTATTGTTGATCAAGCAAGGTCTTTATATTGCTCAAGTCTTTTTGTACATTTCAGTGAAAATTTCGGCAGCACCCCAGCATATCCGCCGTTTGGGGGAAAATAGGGGAGCTGGGCCTTCCCACCACGCTACTAGAGCGTGTATGGTAGGTATCCTCAGACACCGCGGCCGTACAAATTTTCATCCCACCACGCTACAAGAGCGTGTATGGGGCCTTCAGCAGTACCCGTATCAGAACAACAGTGACTCCCCACCACGCTACAAGAGCGTGTATCGGGCTCTCCCTCGTCGTATGCATCGCACCGGGCTCCCTCCTACCGTGCTACAAGAGCGCGTATAGGTGGTTCTCCGGTCCGCTGCAAACGTCGAGAATGGGATTTTGGAACATCGTACCTTTCGTAACAGTGTCGGCGGTGTCGGTGTCGAGGTCGAGGACCGTCCCCACCACGCTACAATAGCGTGTATAGGGCTTACCCGCCTCGTCGTATGTTTCGCACCGTGCTCCCTCCTACCGTGCTACAAGAGCGCGTATAGGTGGTTCCCCGATCCGCTGCAAACGTCGAGGACGAGATTTAAGTTAGAAATTTATACCTTGGACTCTGGCGGTGGTGGCTCGTGGATCGAGGCAATGGGTCATTTTCTTCTTCTTCTTTTTTTAATAAATTATAATTAATACTAATTATAATAATAATAATAATTAAATAGTTATAATTAATAATTAATTAATAATTACTAATTAATTAAAATTAGTGAATTAATTATAATTAATTGATGACTAATTATAATTAATTAACATTAATCATAATTAATCATATAATTATAATTCATAATTAATTATTGATTATTAATTAATTATAATTAACTAATTAATCATAATTATAACTAAATACTAATTAATTATTATTAATTAATAGTAATTACAATTAATTAAAAGAAATCCCCCTCCGTATTCCTCTGCTCACGGGAACAACCGCAGAAGCGCACGATACGAGAGAAAGTTACCTGCACATTCGGCGAGCTCCTCCTCTCGGCTCCGATCAAAGTGTCGTAACTTTCGATTCAACAGGAAGGGAAGGTCGTCGAAGGAGCTAGGCCGAGCAGCCACAAGGAGCCGGAGAAGCGTGCGATCGGGAGAGAGTTACCCTCACAGCGTGCGAAGCTCCCAGTTGCTTCCGATCAAAATGTCGGAATTTTCGATCCGACCGGCAGAGAAAGTCGTTGAAGGAGCGAATTCAAACAGCACTAATGGAGCCGGAGGAGAGGCGAGCTCCGGTCGTTGCTTCCGATCCTAATGTCGTAACTTCTGATCTCACAGGAAGGAGAGAGAGCGAGAACGGGAGTGAGAGCAAAGAGAGTTGACGCGAGAGAGCGAGAGATTGCGATATAGAGGGACATCCGGTCGTGCGAGGTCGTGGGCGACGACGTGCTGAATTCGGCGCTCGAACGTGGCCGGACAGGTATGAGATTATTTTTTTTTTTTTTCTCTTTTGTTTTATACAATAGGTCAACAGTCTCACCACAATCTAATAAAATTTTCACTTGAAGTTTGAGGGTTATTTTTTATCACAAGAATGAAGACTTGCACAAAGTTAAATTAACATCTTCCCTTAATACGAAGGAATGGAGAAAGGTGCATAAAGCTAGTTTAGTTGGGGAATAAGGTTAAGATGATTGATCATTCTCTAAAATAATTTCTCATGAAAAAAAAAAACATTACAAATTATAAGTTTTTGACATAACAAATGCGAAAATAGTGTTAAAGTTCTACGAATTCTAAAAGTGGAAGTGCAAAAGTCAAAAGTACCTCAAATAACCAATGAAATTGACGAACAGCATCAGCAGTACCTTGAAACCATCTCTTTCCTGCCTCACCAGAAGTTTGAGTGGCCGCTAGTACCTGGGAGAATAAGATGGATGATGAATATAACATATGAAAGAGAAATTATATACATGAAGGCACATGAGCAATAATCAACTACATAAAATTTCGTCCTAACGAAGTGTAAGTGATTTAGTTTCTATAAAATCCTAGCATCTTTAATTCCATTTTTTGCAAAAATGGCTAAGTTAATAGCCTGAACTCTGCAATAGCTAAATTAGAAGTGGTCTAAATTGACAACAAATTTGTATTGATGCACGATTAGATACCATAAAAGCACTTCATGGCCACCATTCAAAATCAAATATGACAGCTCCTCGTAAAAATAACTACTCAAAAAATACTAAAAAGGTAGAACAAGGAATACAAAGCTATCTTCCTTGCTTTAACTATAAGCGGGGCATCTCCTTTATTAAGTAAAGTTGGGTTTATCAACTTCTTTCAAAACTGTCAAGCCTTGAATAGTAGACATATGGTATAGTATACCACTACTTAACCACCAGGCTACAAAGCTATATTCTGCCAGTCGTATGTGACAATAGATAACTTCAGTTCAGTAACAAAACCATGTAAATCTGGGAGAATTGCAAATTATATATACCGGTAAAATTTTGGCGAATAAACCTTTAGTAGAAGCTAGCTAGGATCAACAGCCACGTCAAACTTTTTGTTTTCTTTGTACTTCTATGCCTTCTATCATTCTATGCGTGTGAATCCATAACCAAATTCAATGTACATATATTTATGAAGTTCTCAGAAGGGAAAAACCTGTTAATAATAAGTTGTCTATGAATTCAGGATTAGAATACTCAAGCTAAAAACATATAGCGGATTAATTGGTTGCAAAATATAGACCTTACTTTATAAATCTTTACAAAAAGTGTAAAGGAGGACTCAAAAGTGGTTTCCTTACAATTAAGGCTCCATTTGGCATAATTTCTGATGCATGCTCTACTTCCTTGAACCAAAAAAGTTAACTTTAAGGTGTTGCATTGCATGCAAACGGAAAAACAACTTTCTTAGAATGATAATTTAGGTAGCTTTTGAGAAAAGTATTTTTATGGATTTAAGCTTTCTTATTTGGAGGATTTACGTACATACCACTTTATACTACTCTATTTACATATCTCACACCTAAAAATTTAATATTATATATATACCACCTTATATTATTTTAATATCAAATATGTCACTTATATTTCATTTCCACCACCCATATATTTCATTCCTACCACCCATATTTGATATGAAAGTGAACTATGGGTGGTATGTATGTAATATTAAAATGTTAGGTGTTAGATATGTAAATAGAGTAGTATATAGTGGTATTTATGCAAATCTCCCTTATTTTAATGATGTATATATTATTTAAAATTAGGACATCATATCATAGTTTTATATACAAACTTCATAGTAAATATTCATTTCAGTCATTCAATCAGCGCCACACTATCTTTTTATCAAACAGTTAACTCTTACACCACTTCATACAATAGTATTAACATAACTATGCTAACCAGCATTACGCAGCAACATAGAAGAAGAAAAAATACCAAATAAAGCTTAATAATAAAAAACAACACCGCAACATTATGCAAAGTAGGACAGAATGATGAGATGTACATAAATCAAAATGCTAATTCTTATATAACAACTTCTAAACATTGAATAGATAAATGTGTACCTCAACAAAACCATCCCCAAAGCTTATGCCATTGCTGAAATTGTACGCCCTCGAAAGATGTCTGTTAAGTGAAGCAGAGTTGAACTGGGTGAGAATATACACCTTGTTGATTCCACTATTAATGCAATTGCTCATTGGAATATCGATCAATCGATATGCCCCTCCTATGGACACCTACGAAGGAGGAATAAAGATGTATTAGTGTCAACAACAATAGATGATATATTTTAGCTACATTCATATAAAATAGTAAACTATAATTATTCAAATGTAAGAAAATGATAAAATTACAGCTTGGCATTAACTCATGATACAATTTATTTGATTTCGAGAATAGATAAGAAATATAACAAGATGGATGAAAATGACTAATTGAAACTAGGAGGATGATGAATAAACCAAGTAAAAATCCATTCCGAAGTACTAGTCATTCATAGTGAGATTCGAGCTAGATAAAAGTTTACAGGTATGACAACATGTTGAAACATAGGCTTCGTTTGGTTTCTTTATCTTTTTTATTTCAAAAACGTCAATGAAAGAAATGGAAGTTTTAAACGGAGAAGCTACTACCATAACACTTCTCAAAACAGTAAAGAAATAGAGTTTTCGAAAAAGTATGTGTCACATTCAAAGAGCAAAAAAAAAAAACAATGCCGTTTTGAAACGAAAAAGGTAAAATTAAGCCGCCTCAAATGAGGCCTTAGGCTCGAAAGCATAATATTCTCCTGTTTTCTCAAATGACGAATAGATCAAAAGAAACATGGAAGCACGAGCAACCCTATGAATAGAGGTGTCTTACAAATTTGATAATTGCACAAACAAAGCAAGAACAATTTAAAAAAAATAATAATAAAGGTTGCTAAAATTATAAGAGTCCCAAAACCCCATCATTTTCAAAAATTAACTGCAGAAGGAAAAGCTTAAACAGTAATGTACTGTTGGAAAATATCACCCTAACATAAATAACAGTTCCTCATGCTAAATATCCAAGAGAAAACCAGTTCTACTCCTTACTCAAATGAAAGCATCTTCTTGTGTGTGCGTGTAGGTTACATCATAAAGAAAATGATTAACAATTTGAACATGCTCGAAGAGGAGAAAATAATGGAGTTTGATGTCTCATCCATGACAATAAATGATTTCCCATTTTTGGTATGGAAACTATTTTACCACACTCGGAATTTTAGTTAAAAGAGATTGTTGGCACAAAAAAAAAAAAACAGGGTATTTTAGCATTTAATACAAATATATTTGTTTTCAAAAGAGAAGATGCACAAATTTGATGAAAATAAAAGCACATACCGCAGGTTTAGATCTTTGCCTTGTTAGAGGGAAAAGACGTGTTCCTGCTCCACCTCCTAAAATGACTGCCACAACTGTCCGAGGATCTCTTCTCTCCAACTCCAAATCCCGCAACTGCACTAAAACTGCATTAACCTATGATGTACACGCAATGTCTATTTGTATCGTAATTTTTTTAAATCTCTGTGTTTCTTCATGGTTGGAATGAGAATAAAATGTCTGCGTGCTTATGTTAAGAAGGTAGAGGAAGACTTAAAAAGACTATGTTAGAAAATATTAAAAATGACTTCTGTTTATTAGATTTAAATAAGAACTTGACTCCTAACATGGCACAATTGAGAAAAAGAATTTATTTAGCTGACCCCATGTAGTAGGATAAAGGTTTAATGTTGATGTTTTATGTTGGGTATGTTGATCCTATTTTTCCCTTCCGTGCTCTTAAATAGAGTAATTTAACCCCCTCCGCCTCAACACATATGAAGCATAATCAAATACAATATCTAATCATTTACTACAAGAACAAAGTTGATAGTGTCTCTCAAATCAATTCACTAAGCATCCTATTATTCATGGTAGAAGTAAGCAAACAGACTTATTATTTCATTGTATGAAAGAGAAGTCAACAAGGAAGAAATTAAGCTTATCTACTGCAATTCAGAATATCAAATAACCAACATTCAAACCACACCTTTGAAAATTGGGAATAACATCTACTTAAGAAGGGGCTGGGCATGGCAAGCAAGAAGATTTTGAATTAAAGGGTAATGTGATGCTAATTCAAACGAAGATCAGTTTGATAACTTTTGTCTTAACTACATTTTGCTAAAGATATTTTATCATGAAAATTAG
The DNA here is from genome assembly GCA_016618105.1 of Dendrobium huoshanense. Lineage (NCBI taxonomy): Eukaryota > Viridiplantae > Streptophyta > Magnoliopsida > Asparagales > Orchidaceae > Dendrobium > Dendrobium huoshanense. The sequence continues at coordinate 2,859,287 of CM028342.1, read as the reverse complement.
TATAGTTTAATGTTATCTAGGCATTAATGTTAACGTAAATTTTAAATTAGGAGTATTGGTTAAATGTTAAATTACTTAAATGAAGTAATGTACATTAAAACAATCATTGGTAGTGATGACATTCCTTTTTTTTTCATTTCATTAGGTTTTTAGATTTCTTAAAATTTATGCACCGCTCAAATTTCTGGCAGTTAGATAACCTCAAAACAAGATTGAAACTTTATTCGAGAATTTAATATTGAAAGACCTTAGCATACCAAAGAACTGATATCTATGAAGTGATTACCAGAATACCAGCTATGCCGTCGAAAATCTCGCCGCAACACTCCATCAACGACCGCTTAACGGTCATAGATCAAATTGCCAATATGTTCGTTGCAATTTCATGGTTAATACCGGTTACGAATCTCGTCAAAATCCAATCTTATTACTTGCTTATGCATAACTAAACCAGTTTGGTGTCGAGGCCTTATAAATATGCCACTCCATCAACGAGATTAAGTGCATGGCTTCCCATTTAAAGCATTATCTCTCTTTTTCACGCTCAAGAACACCTGACATGCCTTTACACGCTAATTAAAACCCCACTTCTTATTAGTTCTTTATTCCAATCTAGCAATGGTGACTAAACTAATGAGAAAACTAGCATCTGATAGCGCAAGGAAAAGCTGAATGAATAAGACTGGTTCTTGAGATAAGCAACAGTGGGAAGGTAAACGCCGATTGGAAATACCTTGCCCTCAGCTACAAAGTCGGTGGTGGTGAGTGACATCCGTAGATATGGCTTCCGCCGCTGGTAAATCGGCTCAGTCGTACGGCGGAAGCTCGACAAGTCAAGCCGCTGCCCCATTGCCTCTCCATCGGCGAACCTCCCGGCGCCGGCGTGCGTCTGCGGGGCCGCCGCCGAGACGACCACTCGGCCGTTCATGCACAGCTCCATGAATGGCCTACAAGGTGTTTGTGTTCTCGCCGGAAAGGAGGATATTTGAATGCTGAGCTCTGCTGCTCTGTGTCACGGTTATTCTGTGGAATGCGGCGAGCTCGTTATCCAACGGAGTGTTTATTGGCCACAGATTCACCGGCGATGGGACCCACAGGGAAGAGCCAAAGCGGTCACATTCCGGCGCGCAAGAAGGAAAATTTTAGGGTATACTAATTAGAAATTTGTCTCAAAATTATTTAAATCAATTTAAAATAAGTATAATATCAATTTTAATTATTTATTTATTTTAATAAAAATATATTTATTGAATTTATGGGATTATTAAATTTTGATTAGAATATACTTATCTATTTTTTTCAATAAAATTATAAGATTATCTAAGCTGATCGACTTCAACTCAATTTAGTGATTTTAATTGAGTTTGAGCTAATTTATAATAAGATATATTTTATAGAAGTAAAATTAAATTATTTTTATTTATAATAATATCAATTAAATTTTAAAAATCACTATAAATTCCCAATGATTTGCTATATCAAGACTAATTTATGTGCATTCCTCCATAACAAGGTCTCTACTAGGGCCTTTGACAAAATTTGATTGTTGTCCATCATGATATATGCAAATCCTCTTATGACTAGCAACCTAAGCTTCTAGTTGTCGCCATAAGTCTAGGTCGACATCTTAAGCTGAGGTTGGCACACCAATCGATGTTTGTGGTTCTTGTCAATATCCCATCCTTCAAATCAGCTCAGTTTATATTAGTCATCCTCCTAAAAGTAGCATTTAACAGATTCCACACTAACTTCTCAAATGTCCTAGTTGGTAACTCGTTTATAAAAAAACTCGATAATCAATGTCTTGTTTTTCAATTAGCATGTTTGACATTGTATGTTAGCTCTCCAATCGATGGCTAACTCCACTCCAAGTTGGCCAACTTTAAGTTGTACTACATAAATGGCCCATTCGTCTGTCTTAGCATCCATTGATTCATTAACTAATGAGTCTCATTGACAACTCCCTACTTTTGACACCTCTACGTTCAATATTTGGCTTAACAAATTCTGACCCAAGGTAAATATTTGAACTTTTGTGTTTTGAACTTTTTTGTATGTGTTTGGGAATGATATGTGTGTATGAAAAAGGTTTGCACATGTTTTAGAGTGGGTTCCAGGGGTTTAAATGTATTTTGAAAAAATATAAATTTTTTTCCTATGAAGCGCCATAATGTCGAGTCCTCTGGCGTCTAAGTGTCATGTTGACTGGCACCAACATGCTCAACAATGGCGCCTTAATAATGTGTTCTCAAGTTTTTGGAATTTGAACTAGCGATGCAGCTCTAGGCCATTATATGCACTTAAATATATTTTAAATCCAATATTCAATTTAGTTTGAACGACATGGCTGAGATGCCCTAAAATCTAATTAGGAAGAATTATTATTTCATATTTTAATTTACACAATCAAGGCTATCTAATTTCTTTTATCAATATATCTACCGCCAACATTATATATATTCATTTCCCCAAAAATCAGATATACTACTCAAGATATATACAATTAATCCATCAGTGTCATATATCTCAGATAGATATAAAGAATGCATTCTCAAAGGATTATCTTTCAAAAGAGGATTACATGGTTCGTACTTGTAATACTTGTTGTGACAACATGTAGTTGTACCTATTATGACCGAGACTCATAAAGGTTACCCATTTAAATTTCTATATTCATGTATTCTACAATCTGCATGTATTTATGAGTGTTTTGTGTGCATATAATGTGTCTGAATATATTCTAAAGCGAGGCTTAGGGGTCTGTGTGCCTGCATAGAAATCTAAATTTTTTCTCTTGAGAGTACTGCTCTGGTCGAGGACTACGGCGTTGTAGGGTTGTGCATCGCAATGCTAAGTCAAAATTAATATATATTATATAAATTATATTATCATTTCATTTAAACAAAAAATTAACCCCCCCCCTCCCCCCCTTCGCTGTGTAGAGAGAGAGGGGTATTTTAGAGAGAGGCTGAATTTTTTGAGACTCTAATCCATTTTTTTTTCTTTTGACTCGATTCTAAAAGTTATTTGAATCAAGATAGATTGCATTCTATCTATCTCAATTTTAAAAAAAATAATATGAAATTATGGAATTTTTCTGATTAATCTTATAATTTTCTAGCTTAAAAATGAGGATAAGTACCTTACATCCACTAAACTTTCATCTTGTAACTTTATATATATTGTATATATGATTATTTTGAATATTTAGATATTTTTGTGCAAAAAAAATCATCAAATAATTTGAAATGTATGTTATTTTTTATCAATTTAGAAAATAATTTTGATCCTAGAAAAATAATTTTATAGTATATTTAAATTTTTAAAACAATGTTATGAAATAATCCCTAATAATCTAGTGAAATTCTGAGACTGTAAAATTTTGTTCAGTAGATGAATTTGTTGCCTATTGATAAAATATTTTATTATATATTTATATTTCTTTTGCTGAAATGTAATGATATATATGTTTATCTGATTGAAATGTGTGATTTTGTGAAGCTATATTGGTGAAAGAGTGGGATACATATGGAGTCATAAAAATTTGAATTTTTGAATATATGATATATGCTAAGACTTGAGAGTCATAAGGGCCTTTTTTCTAATATAATAGCACATTGAGTGAGAAGAGTTTGAATTCTGATATTTATTTCTGATGTGAGCTATAAGGGCCTAAAATAAATATATTATTTTTCTATTCTAACATATGTATTACTTATTTATTTACTTTCCATACATTGTTATTTTATTTTTTTATAATTGCAAGTATTATTATGTTTAAAAACACAGTGAATTATTATTAACTATTTTAAAAACTCAGCTAAATGCATAATAAATGAAATATTTATAAATTTATATTGGTGGGTGCAACATACTAAGTTGTGTTGACTCACACCTACTACTCATTCTGTTTTAGGTCTGGGGAAGGGGAAAGAATCGATTGATTACTTGTAGTCTCATATTCTAATATGTTTTAGTATAGGTATTTTCTAATTTAGTCACGACTATTTATTTATTTATTTTCTTTATTTTAATTTGTAGTCATACAATATAGTATATACTTATTGTATAAACACTTTGATGATAAATACAAAAAATTAAAATGTATGATGAGTTTATTTTTCTACATATTAAAAGTTAATTAGAAGCTTTGTAGTTTATATATATATATATATATATATATATATATATATATATATATATATATATATATATATATATATATATGTGAAAAATTCCCAAAACTTTGATCATCGGCTTGGCCTATCATTCAACATGACATGACTTGTCATTTTTGTGGGTCATATTGGATTGGGGTGACATCTCCTCCTAGCATTTTTTATAAACTTACTGACATTCCAAACTTCAAAAAGTATCATGTGGCCTTAAATACTCACTTCATGCTTGGTTTAAGTTTTGTATTGTACTTGTCTCAATTGGTTTTTATCCTAGTGACTATGATTACTTATTTTTCTTAAAATGCACTCGTTTTAAACGAATTCCACTTCATTATACATTGATGACATACTTATTACTAGCAATGGTGATAATGGTACTGCCCTTCTCGTTTTGAAATAAAAGATTTGGATCCTCTATATATTATTTTTTGGGCAATAAAGTTGCTCATTCTCCAAAGAATATATTCTCTCATAGTCTAAGCATGCATCTAATATCCTTGAGCATGCTTGCTTTCTGATATTAGGACTATTAATACTCCACTAGAGCTCAATATTAGTTACTCTCCTTCAAATTACACTCATTTGCAAACCCTATTTTATATCATACTATTATTTGTAGCTTAGTTTATCTCACCAACACACAATCGAATATTGCCTATGGTGTTCACATTATCAATCAATTTGTGTTTGCTTTTGGCAGTGCTCACTTGTTACTTATTCTTTATATGTTTTATTATCCTTGGAGAATTAGTCTAGCAATTCAATATCATAAATCTAGCATTAGTTTCTATGTATTTTTTAGAGACCCTCTTATTTATTGGAAGAGAAAGAAATAAAGTATTGTTTCTCAATTTTTCATCATATGGCCTTTACTATCACTAAGAGAATTTAACTGTAGTGGTTACTTACTAATATAAGTGTTGTTTTCTCTTATCGAGATTACATTGTCATCTTACTCATACTTATTAGAGCACAACAAACAAACCTCTGATATAGCCTAGTGTGTTACCTATTCTTGATTAGCCCATTGTGTAACCGGCCTCACCATGTCTATAAATAGCTTTGTACTGTTCTCATTAAAGACACAATAATAAACTCCTTTCTCACTTTACTTTACTCCATCTGTTCTTGCTTACCGTGCCTTCTTCTTCTACATGGTATCAGATAGGTAATATAGTCTCTGGGCCATCATGGAGGCATCCTCATCTTCCCACAACCGTGAGCGATCCGAGATTGCTAGTTCCGTTCCTCCTTCCATTTCTCCCTCTCTCAAATTTGTCATCTCCAACCTCAAGAACTTCGTTCAAAATCCTCTCAATCCCGACAACTATTCCATTTGGCGCTCACAAATCCTCAAGATCTGCACCGCCAACGATTTTGAATCCTTCTTGGATATCAATTCCGCCATCCCCGACGAACTCAGTCAAAACATCGACGGTAGCTACTCCTCAAATCCAAACTACTCTCAATGGCGACTCACGGATCAAAATCTTGCCGCTGCTCTTTGTTCTACCATCACCGCATCCATGTTTTGATTAAAAAAAATAAATTTTATTTAAGTATATATATATAGTTTTGAAAATATATTAATTTTCTTTGGGAATGTTAAATTTTGGAATTTTTGAAATTGAACGCTCTATTATGAACAATATATCGCCTCGAAAGACGAACATATCGTTCCCTAATGGGTTCGAATTTCAAAGTTTTAAATTTCCCAAAAATAATTAATTAGAGATTTTGAAAGATTTTGATTTTAAAAATAAGTTCTGGGTTTCTAAATCTCCTACGAGCGCAAGCCCTCGTAGTTAATTACATCGTAGAAAATCAGAATTTCCTACGAAAACTCTCGATTAAAATAGCGGTGTGAATTTTATTTAAGAATTTCAAAGATCGATATCAAAGGAGGAAAAGGTTGGAATTTCAAATGGGATTGGTTCAAAATTGAAGACTTATTTTCGGGATCAAAGGAAGAGGAGTAGGGAGTGTTTTTAAGATTCTGAATTACTTCAGAAAACACTCCAATCTATTTTAAATTAAATGTTGGGCTTAAATTTGATTGAAAGAGATTTAATATTTAAGTGATCAATTTTATTAGAAAGTTGGGATTCAATTCCCGGAGGTTGAGGTCTTATAGCCCGAGCCAGCCTCAGAACCTAAGTCTAAACTGGGCACTAACAATTAGCACCCCGAACCTAGCTAGTGCAATGCGAATCTGGTCTTACCCCGGCCTGGATTGGGGAGCCAGCTAAACCACCTAAACGATTTAAAAATATGAGTCCGGTCTTTTTATGTAGAGTGATAGGGACGTTATTTAAGATATGTTTTTGAGAACGGGGCCGACATCTAGAGCGGATCCTAATTGGCCCCTTAAACTTATGTTAGGTTTGATGCCTAAGCAAATGCAATTAAGAATTTAAAGATTTTTAAATTAGTTGCTAATATGATGCATGCTAATCGACTCGATTAAAAGATTGAATTTAAATGAATGCTATGAAATGAGGACTCCCGGCGGTCCCGGGATTATTTCTTAAAACGTTAGAGTTTCTATGTGAGCTTAAAGTTTTTAATTTGATTTAAGTAGAAAATTTTTTTATTAAGTCCTTAAGAGCCTACGATCGGATTCCAGGTCAAATCAAAATCGACATGCAGGTAAAAAGACTAGAAAAACAGGTAGTTCTACTACACAATCAATTTAAATAAATCAATCAAATTAAATATATCAAATTGAATGTCCATATGGCAAGTGCCACTCATTATTACATCTCAAAAATTACAATAAATTAAAGTGGCCAGGCACCACTGACTACAACCCGGATTTCTAATCCTAAATCAAATGGTTTTGAGACTTGGGATTCTTCTCGTTGTCCAATCCTTCATCTTCTCACAAACATCTTGATTCGTCGGTTCAGGATATCCAAATGGAAAGAAACTCCCCCTTGATCGAGGTGTTATCTTTCCTCTTTGGATATTTGCAAAGTATCCTAATTTGAATTCCAAATGGAAGAAGACTCTCCCCTTTAGGGATGTCTTCACCTCTTTGGAATTCAAATTGGATATCTATATCCCAATCTCAAACCATTTTAAATAAATACAACCTTAATCAAATTTACATCTCAAATTTAAAATAAAAATCTAGACTCGATCCTGCAAGGTTATCCTAATAATCAACAGTTATATTTATAGTCCCAAGCAGTTAATATTCGATCTCAAGCAGTTAATATTCAATCTCAAGCAGTTAATATTCAAAATTTAAATGCTCAATTAATTACAACATAAAATGCAATAAATAAGTAAATAAACACATCAATTCTGCACTAGCAAACAACATGCAATGAAAACCACGAAAAACTCGGCACACAGCAGAAAAAGTAAAACACCGGCCTATCTTAAAACTAGAGTCGGTTATCCTAGCACAACATCTAAAGTGTGTGAGGTAGGTCGTGTGGTTTTGATGTATCCTAAATAGGATTATTAATTAGAGTTGTTTAAAGTTCGATTAGTTGAAAGTCTTAAGGTATTTAAGTTTGAATTCAAATATTAATGGCTTAAGGTTAATTTTAAGTTTTATTTAATTATTTGTTGGATATCACCTTTGTTTCACACCGAGGCCGTGAAGTTTATTTCACCTTCCTTGGGGCTAAGTTAATAGCCTCGTAGGCCTGGGTTACCCAGTGGTATCCGGTATAATTAAGTGAGTTAGATTGATTAAGACTTAAGAATTAATGAATTTTATAAGAAATGTTTGGTTGCTGATTTTTAAAGTTAGATTAATTTAAGTATGCCATTAATTGATTCGTGGCGTTGTGCCACCAGGCTCGAGGAACCAGCCTCCTTAGGACACGTAGCCCCGCAGCCCGGAGTAGTCCAGCCGATAAACCAAATTAATGTAGTTAAATTAGAAGTTTTAAAAGGTTAGATTATTAATAATTAATTTATTTTTAAGGTTTAACACCCCTTGGAATCCATTCGTGGCGTTGTGCCACCAGGCTCGAGGAACCAGCCTCCTTAGGACACTTAGCCCCGCAGCCCGGAGTAGTCCAGCCAATAAACTTCATCTTTAGGATGGTTGTTGTGTTTTAAAAAAGTTTGTTGAATGTTTTAAACATTAAGTTAAGATTTTCTGGAATTTTAGAATAATTTTGAGTTTTATGAATTTTTTGAATATTTTAATCATTTAATTAAGGGGTTGAAAATTGACTTTTTGATTAAGTTCAAATTCTGGAATGTTTGTATTTTATTAAAATACTAGACCTTACTACGATCAGTTAGAAGGTAAGTACGTTGAAATCGGATTTTTCTACATTTTATTACGAAGGTTTGAAGTTTTGAACTAGATTTGAACTATGGTTGACCGATTTGTTGACTTTTTGAAATATTAAATATTTCTGGAATTTAATATTTTTAATAAATGCTAGATCTTAATAGGAGTTGAATGCAAGTGAGTTTAGGTGATTTGGATTTTTCTGGAATTAATTATGAAGGTTTGAAGTTTAGGTATTTAATGAATTTTGAAAATTACTTAATTAGAGGGCCCTTTTTGTGATTTTGCTCCAAATGAGGTCCCCACTCCTTGAAATCAGCTCCAAAGGTCAGGAATGACCTAAGGAGAGATTCCCAAGTGTTTGGGACATTTTTGGAATTTTTAATATTTTTTAATTAATTATATTAATTAAATATTGATTTTTAATTAAATTTAGATTAAGGACAGAAATGTTGTCAATTCAAGGGGCTTTTAATTTTCATAAGTTAAGGATTGAATTCTGGTCAGTTAGAGGGGTTGAACTTAATTTTTGGATTTAAAATGGATTTATTACATTTTCGGGAAGGTTTTAAGGCTTAATTAGAGTTTAAGACTTAGAAAATTAATTAAGGGTCTTAATGATTTCCAAATTCAGTCAAACCTTTCCTAGTGGTTGTACATGTCACTAAGTTCAAGTGTTTGAAATTTCAACTCAAATAGAAATGAATCCTAATTATTAGAAATATTCTAAATTTTCTAGTAAGGGTCCTTAATTGTTGTCCTTAATAATGTCACTAAGTTAATAAGGTTCAAATCAAGGTTCCAACTAACCCTCAAACTTTAACATATAAATAAACACGCAGAATCAAACAAGTCCTTAGATCTAGGAGAACCTAGACTAAGTGGTGTGTGCATCCTAAGCATGCAAAGATTAATACAAAACACATAATTAAAAACTAGATTAGTGAACAATTGAAATACGATTGTTCACTAATCATCCCCATTAATTTTATTCATCCATATTCAATCAAAGCTTGAAATTCCAAAGGGGTCCCTCAAACATTTAAGGATTTAAGTATATATATACATATATATATTTTTTTTAAAAAAAATAGATTTTAAAAAACAAAACATAAGTATATATAAGGCTACTTATAAATATATACTTTAAATTAAAATAATTCAAAATATTATCAAAAATGAATTTTTACATGATTGAAAGACCCACTGATTTTCAAAATCAATTTAATTAAATATTAACTAAATATTCAAGCCTTAAATAACTAAAATTATTTAACATACATAAAATATATCAAATTAATTTTAATTTAGGTTAAATACTTTAAATATATTCTCTGAATATTTAAGAAAATAACTTAAAAAAATAGGTTTTAAATATTATAAAATATTTCAATAAATTTTTAATTAATAATAAATATTTAATAATTCAAATAATTTAAAATATATATAATATTTTAAATCAAATTTAATTTTAAATTAAAGGTCTTAATTTTCTGAGAAATTTGATAGGTTATATTAAAAATTTGGACTTATAAATATTTTTTAATATTTTTTTGAAGTTTTCTGGTAATTAAAATAGTTAAAATATTAATTAGAATTATTTAACAGGAAATGGCGGCGCGGCTGACACGTGGCGCGTCCCGGTTCGTCCAGCGAAACACGGCGGCGGCGGTCAAGTGGGCCCACGCGCTTTCCACTTAAACAGCTCAGCATTGATCCTTAGCCGTTCGATCGGGGCGCGGTTTGATGCTAATGGAGGAGGATCAGACGGTGAGATCTTGATCCCGCGGTCCGAATCGAGGGCCTGGATGGCGCCAGACGAGATACGAGATGCCGAAATGGATACACGGTCGGATCATTATACGGAAAGACTAGATCCAGACCGTTGATCGAGTGATCAACGGTCCAGGATCAGGATGCCTGAACGAAGCCGCAAGAACGCCCTGGAAGGGGTTTTTTTGGCTCATTCTTCCGATCGGATCAATCAAATCGTTTGAAATTTTAAACCTAGACCCTATGAATGAACAGAAATCATGGGGATATGCTAAAAATATTAAATAAGCGCTTAATAAAATGCTATTTAACACTAGGTGTCTTAGCTAGGGTTGAGCTTTTACCTCAATCCAACCAGTGGATTCAGAAGATCTTTAGTTCTCTGAAATTGTAGTCTGTCCACGATTAAATTTGCTGAAGACACCACGACTTGAAAGTCCCTGGATCAACCTCAAATCAGCTTGGACGGGTATTGGCTCAAGCTCGCCGGAATCCGGCCTCCGGCGAGTTTTGACCGGCTGGATTGAGCTGGGAAATGTGTGGGAGGTTCTTGAAGGCTTGGAGGAGCAGTGAGCTCAGCTAGAGAGGCTGAGTATGGAGAGATAGGGTTCAAGTGAGAATGGGGGCTCATTAGGGTGTTTTCCCCTATTCAAACGTCCCCAGGTTAAATCAATGGCTAGGATTGACTGGATGGACTCCTAGATTAATGCCAAGTGTCCTGAGAGTTGGTGAAAAGCTGGGAGTAAGGACAGGGAAGGACATCCTAGGTGGAAAGTCCATTTGGTCCCCATTTGGACACATGGATCAATAGGGGCCATTGGATTTAGATCCAAAGGCTTAGAATACTTCTAAGAATGTTCTAGACCCTAACTAATTTGCTGAATTAATTTGAATTTAAGTTTAATGAATTTAATTAAGGATTTTAACCATTTGGAAGCCTCTTTGACCATTTGTTGACTGGTTTGACCAGTCAACAGCCAAGTGGACAGCTGAGGTGGCATGGGAGGGTCTCAAAGAGGGTCTAGAGTGGTTTGGTAGGGATTGGGCTAGCTTGGATCAAACCATTTGGGCATTTAAACCTCTTAAAGAGCCTTGTTGACCATGTTGACCAGTCAACTGGTTGACCAAGGGTGAGGTGGCAGTCAAAGTAATTTATGGAATTGATTAAGAAGAGTGGAGAGGGGTTTAACAAAGACTTGGGTGGATTTTAAATTTAATTCAAGGTGGAGGGCCTTAAAGGTTGGTTTGGTCAAACTAGGTTGACTGAGTCAACCAGGTTGACCCAGGGTGTGAGTCTAGTTTGAACATGTTTGAAAAGGTATTTGGAGACCATTGAGGGTGGTCCCTAGGTCTGGGGAGGTCAATTTGATCAAAATCCCTGTTTGAGCCCTTAAGGGCCTGTTTGGTCAACCTAGGTTGACTGGGTCAACCAGGTTGAACCAAGGTGTGGGTTTGGGTCGAACAGGTTTCAAATGGCATTTCAAGATTAATGGAAATGGTTAGATGGCCTAGAAAGGTTATTTGGGTCAAAACACCTATTTAGACCCTTAAAGGGCCATTTGGGTCAAAACTGTTGACTTGGTCAACTAGATTGACCCAAGGGTTGGAAAAGGGTCCAATAGGTTTGAAATGAGATTTGAAATTTGTTGGAGGTGGTTGCGTTCAATTCGGAGTTCATTTGGTTTGAAATCACCATTTGAGCCCCATAGGGGTATTTTGGTCATTTTGACCCCTGGTCAACTGGGGGTCAAAGTGGGTCTACCAAAATGCAATTTAAAGTTCAACATATCAAAATTAAAGGTCTGGAAGTGACTAGAGGCTTTGGTGAAGGCTCTAAGGCCAGAATCTTCAAAGTGATAGGTCCAGTGGCATAGGCTGTAAATATTTGAAGATTTTGCAGCCTATGGATTTTGATTAAGTTTCTGGGGTTAGAGACCTCAGAATGGGCTCAAATTTGGAGGGTTGCCTCCAGAGACATGTCCCATCAGTATGCAACTGACAGACTCTGAATCGGAGGTCATTTAACTGGGTTTCAAAGTGTTTGAAAATTCAACGGAAAAGGCCTTTAGGACAAAACCCTTGGACCTTGGATTTGGCTTAATTGACCTAAAATCTAGGTAGATCCTATGGTTTGAATAGATATTAAAACTAGGAATCTAGAAGGATCCTAGAGCCTAAGAAATTCCTAGAACCTGGAATCTAGAAGAAGTTTAGGATCTAGAGTAGCTCCTAGGGTCTAAGCTCTAGAAGAATCATAGCATAGATCCTAGGGTCAGGATTCTAGGAGGATCCTAGAATTTAAATTAATTTGAAAATTAAATTAATTTAAGATCAAGAGTAATCCAAGTGACCTCATACAAAAATGAGGTCAACAAATGGACCCCCAATATGTGTAAGAGAGCGAAGTTCTATTGCACATATTGGTGTTGACCGAGATTAAAGATCAAGTGTGGAATTTTAATCCTAAGGGAATGACAAATTCACCCATAAGGAATCAAGATTTAAATTAGGGTAGTGCCACGGAGGGCATGTCGACCACTAACCATTTAACTCAAATGTTAGGGTGGTGCCACAGAGGGCATGCTCCACCACTAACGGATACGAATTAGGATGGCACCACGAAGGACACGCTCCACCACTAATCGTTTTTAACTCAAATGTTAGGGTGGTGCCACAGAGGGCATGCTCCACCACTAACGGATACGAATTAGGATGGCGCCACGAAGGGCACGCTCCACCACTAATCGTTTTTAACTCAAATGTTAGGGTGGTGTCACAGAGGGCATACTCCACCACTAACGGATACGAATTAGGATGGCGCCACGAAGGGCACGCTCCACCACTAATCGTTTTTAACTCAAATGTTAGGGTGGTGCCACAGAGGGCATGCTCCACCACTAACGGGTACGAATTAGGATGGCGCCACGAGGGGCACGCTCCACCACTAATCGTTTTTAACTCAAATGTTAGGGTGGTGCCACAGAGGGCATGCTCCACCACTAACGGATACGAATTAGGATGGCGCCACGAAGGGCACGCTCCATCACTAATCGTTTTTAACTCAAATGTTAGGGTGGTGCCACAGAGGGCATGCTCCACCACTAACGGATACGAATTAGGATGGCGCCACGAAGGGCACGCTCCATCACTAATCGTTTTTAACTCAAATGTTAGGGTGGTGCCACAGAGGGCATGCTCCACCACTAACGGGCGGTCTTGTGGAGAGGAAACTTGCTCTACACAAAGAACCGGGTCAGGATGATCATATGTGGAGGAAACTTGCTCCACACAGAGGATCGAGTTTAAATTGATCGTATGTAGAGGAAACTTGCTCTACACAGAGGATCGGGCTTAAATTCTGAAATTTTAGATTTGAAAGTTTTGAATTTGAATTGATTTGATTTTTGAATTGAATGTGTTTGAATTTGATTTTTAAAACTGAATTTTGAAAGTTTCAAATGTTTGATTTTGAATTGAGAAATTTATTTAATCCAGGAAATTTGAAGACTTTTTATTGATTTTGAATTTGACACTCATCTGGCATGGTACTTCCTGAAGAGCCTCCCCAATATTTAAAAATATCAGGTGGCATTCTCCAGGGTTGATCAATTAATATTTGAAATTTTCTCAAAGATCGTCTCAACGACAGGAGGACACTCTTAAGTTGGCTCAAGCTCCTCCACCGATTTCTCGGTAGGCTAAAATATGCATCCAAAGAACCTAGACCAAGTCTCCTCCTTGGAGGGTTCTAAGTTGCTCTATCTTATCACGAGCTTTAACCATTCAGGTTTCGAACGATTCTGAGTTTTATTGAGCCTTAAAAATAAAGCTCTGTAAGGCCTCGAACTCTTCAAATTGGAGTCGGGCACTCTGCTCAGTCGTGGTTTGATTTTGAACGGCAATTTCCAGCATTACAAAATACTCCTCTAGTAGGGTTGATCTTGGACCCAGTATAGAGTGTAATTTTGTTGAAAAGGCCTTAAAGGAAGAGATGCCTCTGTATAAGGACTTACACACATTTCTCAAGAACATAATTTGAATTCTTTTCAGGAGTAGAAGATTCGATCTTTCTATTAAGAAATTTCCTCTAACTATTTGGACCCTGTCGGAACGACATGTGGGAACAAATTTAGAAGTGCAGAGAGAAGTAGAGTTAACTCCAACCAATTTTGAAAAGGCTTAAGGATTTAGGTTTTGTTGACCCAGACCAAGTTTCGTAGAAACTAAACTGGGGTCTCCCTTGAATAGACTTTGAATTAAAACTAACCTCAAAGAGTTTAAGTTGAAAGTAGAAATTTGATCTTTTCAATTTTCTTGCACGATTGTCTTCCATCTGATAGATAATTCATGCATGTTGAAGAATCTGAATTCAGGATTTTTAAAGTCAAGTATTTAAAGTTGATCGGGTATTTTGAAATTTAACGATTCAAAGAAAGGAAGCCATCTCACTCTTCTTCTCTTTTTCTAGTGACGCATTTTGCGTATCTTTTGACTTTTATTGCACTTCGTGCATTTTTCACTTTTAGCGCATTTGCGCATCTTTTAATTTTTTAGAGCATTCGCTCATCTTTTGATTTCAATTGAATTCGAGAAGAGGCTCCACTTTCTTCAAATACCTTAAATTGATTGATCTTATTTTTTATTTTGAATGCTGGGATTATATCTCAAGTATTAGAGAAGAAAATTCGTTCTCTTATACAAGGAAGAATAATCCTCACAGCACACTCAATCTTTTTGACAAGAATGTCGACTTGACTAGGGAAATCTTTGAATAGATTCAAAGCATGCCTAAATCTCCTATTAAGATAGAAGATTGCTAGAAGATTGATAAAATTTTCATTTCTAAAATCAACTTGAATTTAAGACAAATTTTAATTCAAAGGTTAATTCAACCCACAGAAGCGGTGGGAGGGAGGGGTATTCAAGCATTTGATGGAGTCAACTACAACTCTCTCCAGCTTAAGACTTAAGGTAGAGGTCAATTTCTATTAGAAAGGTGAATCAACTATCTTGAAATTCTGAATCTAGTACACTTTGAGAAATTGGAAACTTTCCTTTAAAGGTTGCAAATCTAGGTGGCAAGACCCTTGTCAACATGGAATTGAATTCCTACAATCTCTTGGAAGGGAGAGACTGTTATAGGATCTGCAACATCCCTAGAAAGCATGACATTATTATAATCAAAAGATTAATCGCGATAGGACCCCGTTAAAGTTATATTTCAACGGTATCACTATCTGACACAATCTTAGATTATTCCCTCTCTCAAATTACCACTAAACTAGTAGTTAAGAGAGTGGCACCCCAAGTGGTTTCTACTCCTCCTCCTCTGCAGATGATGTAGTGGGACATGTATAGTAACGTGCCCTAACATCTTCTAGTAGAGTGGACGGATCATAACCTTCAGTTGGGGGCCTATAGCCTAATGTTAATGATTGCTCAATCCTTTCTCGCTCGAGTCTTTCTGTGTAGTAGTCAAGCAGGTGTATTGAAGATCGCACTCTCGTATCTACAACCTCCCTCCTTTGTGCAAGGAGAGGATATGTAGAAGGAGCAACGAACTCTTGATTGGCCTCGAAGTCGGTCTTCTCTAAGGCTTCCAATTCAACAGTCTTTCTAGCCTTAAGATTCCTTTTCCTGGCTCTTCGAAGGTAATTCTTCGTCTTGTTCCTACCGACGACAGGGGTGCTAGAATTTGATCCGATCTCAGATTGAGATGATAACTCTTTTGTCATTATTGACTTTTGGTTTTGATCCTCCTGAGTAGAGAGTACAGTGGGTACAGGGGCGACAACAACCTCCATCTTAGAGATGGGGGAGTCAGCTCCTGACCCTAAAGTAACTTCTACTAAGGGGAAATTCCCTTGAGTACAAGCGGACAGATCTAAGATTCTTTCTCCATTAACTGAAATCTCGAGGTTTTGAAATTCCATCTCATACTGAATTAAATTGCCATTAAGAATTTCTTCTACAGGCACATCTTTATTCAGTGAGAAGATGAGTTTCCCAGCCATTTGAGTGTTCAATTTCCTGGAATTAAAAGAAGGTGATTTGAATTAGTGATTTGAAATTGAATTTGAATTTTAAGTTTGATTAACTTCATTCAAAATTTTATAACTCAATCATATTCAGTTTACACTGAACACGGTGGTTCATAAAATTGACGGATTGAAGTTAAGAGTTGAACCTGACTCTTTTGCTACACCAATTGATTTGGGGCAAAATGTCAAAATTCAAATTTGAATTTGTAATCAAATTTGAGGTTGAATTTAAAATTGAAATCAAACTTGATTTTAAGATTGATATTGAATTTGGCTTAAAATTGAATTTGAAATTAAAGTCGAGTGGATCTTCTTCAAATTTTGTAACTCAACACACTGAGTTTCACTCAGTCACGTAGGTTCACAAAATTAACATGAAAAATCCAAAAGTCGGGCTTGACTCCTTCATTTCACCAATCGACTTGGGATGAAATGTCAAAGCCTAGATTTTGACTTTAAAATCAAGATTATAGTTGATTTCAATGTTGAAGTTAAACTTGAGTTAATGTTGAAATTGAATTTGGACTTAAGATCGGATTTGAATTTGAAGTTGGAATTAAACAGATCTTCTTCGAACTTTAAAACTCAACACATTGATTTTTATTCAAATGTATAGGTTTACAAAAGTAATCTGAAGATCTTAAGAAACTAGGCTCAACTCTTTCATCCCACCAAGTAATTTGAGGGTGAAATGTCAAAGCCCAGAATTGACTGAAGCACTTTGAAATTGTGTTGCATGTGTTCAATTATAACAGAATGTTACAGAAGACACATGGTAACAATAGTTGAAATCGGTTTGAATGATATTCCTTTACTTTTGAAACTCAAAATGTTGAGTTTTATTTTCAACATAATGGTTAACAAAAATTTAGGGAAATCGGGAGGCCTGGACTTGACTCTTTCACTACACTGACTAGCTTAGAGTGAAATGTCAAAATCTAGGTTTGATCAAGGGTTTGAATTTGTATTGCCTATGTTAAATTACAAAGGATATTTGTATGAAACATATGGCAATGAAGATTGAAGTTAGAGAAATTTGGAAAGAATTTGAAAGCTTGAAAATCTGGCCTCATTCCTCTTCATTTTGAAACTCAATATATTAAACTCACATTCAACGTAAAGGTTAACAAAATTTAGAGAGGGGAAGATTTTCAAAAGTCAATCTAACTCTTTCATCCCAACGAAAGCTTAGGAATGAAATGTCAAAATTTAACTTTGTTAGAAAGATTCAAATTCTAGAATTGAATTTGAGCAAGGAGTCAATATTCTATCATATGTATAAAATCATAAGAGTTACAATTTCATAAATAATGATAGAATACAGGGCTCAATTAAGGTTTGAAAATATTGAATTTTCTTGAAGGATTTGAAACTATGATTTTAAAGTTGGAGAGCTTTCTGTAAATTGTGAAACTTAGCGTGCTAAGATTTATTCGCATGCGAGTTTGCAACATATACAGAAGGATTTTGCTTGACTCTTTCGCTCTACCACTCAAGTTGGAGGCAAAATGTCAAAGCCCGACTTCAAAAGAGGATTCCTACACTCACCTCTCTTTTGACATGTCTTAATTGAGTTGACCACACTCACCCAAGGGAGAAATGGGTAGAGGGACCAACGGAGAGAAAGGTAGTTAAGACTACCGATTCAATAAAATTCAAACCGCTATTAAAGATGGAAAGAGAGATTATTCCCCAGCGGAGTCGCCATTTTTGTTTTGATTAAAAAAAATAAATTTTATTTAAGTATATATATATAGTTTTGAAAATATATTAATTTTCTTTGGGAATGTTAAATTTTGGAATTTTTGAAATTGAACGCTCTATTATGAACAATATATCGCCTCGAAAGACGAACATATCGTTCCCTAATGGGTTCGAATTTCAAAGTTTTAAATTTCCCAAAAATAATTAATTAGAGATTTTGAAAGATTTTGATTTTAAAAATAAGTTCTGGGTTTCTAAATCTCCTACGAGCGCAAGCCCTCGTAGTTAATTACATCGTAGAAAATCAGAATTTCCTACGAAAACTCTCGATTAAAATAGCGGTGTGAATTTTATTTAAGAATTTCAAAGATCGATATCAAAGGAGGAAAAGGTTGGAATTTCAAATGGGATTGGTTCAAAATTGAAGACTTATTTTCGGGATCAAAGGAAGAGGAGTAGGGAGTGTTTTTAAGATTCTGAATTACTTCAGAAAACACTCCAATCTATTTTAAATTAAATGTTGGGCTTAAATTTGATTGAAAGAGATTTAATATTTAAGTGATCAATTTTATTAGAAAGTTGGGATTCAATTCCCGGAGGTTGAGGTCTTATAGCCCGAGCCAGCCTCAGAACCTAAGTCTAAACTGGGCACTAACAATTAGCACCCCGAACCTAGCTAGTGCAATGCGAATCTGGTCTTACCCCGGCCTGGATTGGGGAGCCAGCTAAACCACCTAAACGATTTAAAAATATGAGTCCGGTCTTTTTATGTAGAGTGATAGGGACGTTATTTAAGATATGTTTTTGAGAACGGGGCCGACATCTAGAGCGGATCCTAATTGGCCCCTTAAACTTATGTTAGGTTTGATGCCTAAGCAAATGCAATTAAGAATTTAAAGATTTTTAAATTAGTTGCTAATATGATGCATGCTAATCGACTCGATTAAAAGATTGAATTTAAATGAATGCTATGAAATGAGGACTCCCGGCGGTCCCGGGATTATTTCTTAAAACGTTAGAGTTTCTATGTGAGCTTAAAGTTTTTAATTTGATTTAAGTAGAAAATTTTTTTATTAAGTCCTTAAGAGCCTACGATCGGATTCCAGGTCAAATCAAAATCGACATGCAGGTAAAAAGACTAGAAAAACAGGTAGTTCTACTACACAATCAATTTAAATAAATCAATCAAATTAAATATATCAAATTGAATGTCCATATGGCAAGTGCCACTCATTATTACATCTCAAAAATTACAATAAATTAAAGTGGCCAGGCACCACTGACTACAACCCGGATTTCTAATCCTAAATCAAATGGTTTTGAGACTTGGGATTCTTCTCGTTGTCCAATCCTTCATCTTCTCACAAACATCTTGATTCGTCGGTTCAGGATATCCAAATGGAAAGAAACTCCCCCTTGATCGAGGTGTTATCTTTCCTCTTTGGATATTTGCAAAGTATCCTAATTTGAATTCCAAATGGAAGAAGACTCTCCCCTTTAGGGATGTCTTCACCTCTTTGGAATTCAAATTGGATATCTATATCCCAATCTCAAACCATTTTAAATAAATACAACCTTAATCAAATTTACATCTCAAATTTAAAACAAAAATCTAGACTCGATCCTGCAAGGTTATCCTAATAATCAACAGTTATATTTATAGTCCCAAGCAGTTAATATTCGATCTCAAGCAGTTAATATTCAATCTCAAGCAGTTAATATTCAAAATTTAAATGCTCAATTAATTACAACATAAAATGCAATAAATAAGTAAATAAACACATCAATTCTGCACTAGCAAACAACATGCAATGAAAACCACGAAAAACTCGGCACACAGCAGAAAAAGTAAAACACCGGCCTATCTTAAAACTAGAGTCGGTTATCCTAGCACAACATCTAAAGTGTGTGAGGTAGGTCGTGTGGTTTTGATGTATCCTAAATAGGATTATTAATTAGAGTTGTTTAAAGTTCGATTAGTTGAAAGTCTTAAGGTATTTAAGTTTGAATTCAAATATTAATGGCTTAAGGTTAATTTTAAGTTTTATTTAATTATTTGTTGGATATCACCTTTGTTTCACACCGAGGCCGTGAAGTTTATTTCACCTTCCTTGGGGCTAAGTTAATAGCCTCGTAGGCCTGGGTTACCCAGTGGTATCCGGTATAATTAAGTGAGTTAGATTGATTAAGACTTAAGAATTAATGAATTTTATAAGAAATGTTTGGTTGCTGATTTTTAAAGTTAGATTAATTTAAGTATGCCATTAATTGATTCGTGGCGTTGTGCCACCAGGCTCGAGGAACCAGCCTCCTTAGGACACGTAGCCCCGCAGCCCGGAGTAGTCCAGCCGATAAACCAAATTAATGTAGTTAAATTAGAAGTTTTAAAAGGTTAGATTATTAATAATTAATTTATTTTTAAGGTTTAACACCCCTTGGAATCCATTCGTGGCGTTGTGCCACCAGGCTCGAGGAACCAGCCTCCTTAGGACACTTAGCCCCGCAGCCCGGAGTAGTCCAGCCAATAAACTTCATCTTTAGGATGGTTGTTGTGTTTTAAAAAAGTTTGTTGAATGTTTAAACATTAAGTTAAGATTTTCTGGAATTTTAGAATAATTTTGAGTTTTATGAATTTTTTGAATATTTTAATCATTTAATTAAGGGGTTGAAAATTGACTTTTTGATTAAGTTCAAATTCTGGAATGTTTGTATTTTATTAAAATACTAGACCTTACTACGATCAGTTAGAAGGTAAGTACGTTGAAATCGGATTTTTCTACATTTTATTACGAAGGTTTGAAGTTTTGAACTAGATTTGAACTATGGTTGACCGATTTGTTGACTTTTTGAAATATTAAATATTTCTGGAATTTAATATTTTTAATAAATGCTAGATCTTAATAGGAGTTGAATGCAAGTGAGTTTAGGTGATTTGGATTTTTCTGGAATTAATTATGAAGGTTTGAAGTTTAGGTATTTAATGAATTTTGAAAATTACTTAATTAGAGGGCCCTTTTTGTGATTTTGCTCCAAATGAGGTCCCCACTCCTTGAAATCAGCTCCAAAGGTCAGGAATGACCTAAGGAGAGATTCCCAAGTGTTTGGGACATTTTTGGAATTTTTAATATTTTTTAATTAATTATATTAATTAAATATTGATTTTTAATTAAATTTAGATTAAGGACAGAAATGTTGTCAATTCAAGGGGCTTTTAATTTTCATAAGTTAAGGATTGAATTCTGGTCAGTTAGAGGGGTTGAACTTAATTTTTGGATTTAAAATGGATTTATTACATTTTCGGGAAGGTTTTAAGGCTTAATTAGAGTTTAAGACTTAGAAAATTAATTAAGGGTCTTAATGATTTCCAAATTCAGTCAAACCTTTCCTAGTGGTTGTACATGTCACTAAGTTCAAGTGTTTGAAGTTTCAACTCAAATAGAAATGAATCCTAATTATTAGAAATATTCTAAATTTTCTAGTAAGGGTCCTTAATTGTTGTCCTTAATAATGTCACTAAGTTAATAAGGTTCAAATCAAGGTTCCAACTAACCCTCAAACTTTAACATATAAATAAACACGCAGAATCAAACAAGTCCTTAGATCTAGGAGAACCTAGACTAAGTGGTGTGTGCATCCTAAGCATGCAAAGATTAATACAAAACACATAATTAAAAACTAGATTAGTGAACAATTGAAATACGATTGTTCACTAATCATCCCCATTAATTTTATTCATCCATATTCAATCAAAGCTTGAAATTCCAAAGGGGTCCCTCAAACATTTAAGGATTTAAGTATATATATACATATATATATTTTTTTTAAAAAAAATAGATTTTAAAAAACAAAACATAAGTATATATAAGGCTACTTATAAATATATACTTTAAATTAAAATAATTCAAAATATTATCAAAAATGAATTTTTACATGATTGAAAGACCCACTGATTTTCAAAATCAATTTAATTAAATATTAACTAAATATTCAAGCCTTAAATAACTAAAATTATTTAACATACATAAAATATATCAAATTAATTTTAATTTAGGTTAAATACTTTAAATATATTCTCTGAATATTTAAGAAAATAACTTAAAAAAATAGGTTTTAAATATTATAAAATATTTCAATAAATTTTTAATTAATAATAAATATTTAATAATTCAAATAATTTAAAATATATATAATATTTTAAATCAAATTTAATTTTAAATTAAAGGTCTTAATTTTCTGAGAAATTTGATAGGTTATATTAAAAATTTGGACTTATAAATATTTTTTAATATTTTTTTGAAGTTTTCTGGTAATTAAAATAGTTAAAATATTAATTAGAATTATTTAACAGGAAATGGCGGCGCGGCTGACACGTGGCGCGTCCCGGTTCGTCCAGCGAAACACGGCGGCGGCGGTCAAGTGGGCCCACGCGCTTTCCACTTAAACAGCTCAGCATTGATCCTTAGCCGTTCGATCGGGGCGCGGTTTGATGCTAATGGAGGAGGATCAGACGGTGAGATCTTGATCCCGCGGTCCGAATCGAGGGCCTGGATGGCGCCAGACGAGATACGAGATGCCGAAATGGATACACGGTCGGATCATTATACGGAAAGACTAGATCCAGACCGTTGATCGAGTGATCAACGGTCCAGGATCAGGATGCCTGAAGGAAGCCGCAAGAACGCCCTAGAAGGGGTTTTTTGGCTCATTCTTCCGATCGGATCAATCAAATCGTTTGAAATTTTAAACCTAGACCCTATGAATGAACAGAAATCATGGGGATATGCTAAAAATATTAAATAAGCGCTTAATAAAATGCTATTTAACACTAGGTGTCTTAGCTAGGGTTGAGCTTTTACCTCAATCCAACCAGTGGATTCAGAAGATCTTTAGTTCTCTGAAATTGTAGTCTGTCCACGATTAAATTTGCTGAAGACACCACGACTTGAAAGTCCCTGGATCAACCTCAAATCAGCTTGGACGGGTATTGGCTCAAGCTCGCCGGAATCCGGCCTCCGGCGAGTTTTGACCGGCTGGATTGAGCTGGGAAATGTGTGGGAGGTTCTTGAAGGCTTGGAGGAGCAGTGAGCTCAGCTAGAGAGGCTGAGTATGGAGAGATAGGGTTCAAGTGAGAATGGGGGCTCATTAGGGTGTTTTCCCCTATTCAAACGTCCCCAGGTTAAATCAATGGCTAGGATTGACTGGATGGACTCCTAGATTAATGCCAAGTGTCCTGAGAGTTGGTGAAAAGCTGGGAGTAAGGACAGGGAAGGACATCCTAGGTGGAAAGTCCATTTGGTCCCCATTTGGACACATGGATCAATAGGGGCCATTGGATTTAGATCCAAAGGCTTAGAATACTTCTAAGAATGTTCTAGACCCTAACTAATTTGCTGAATTAATTTGAATTTAAGTTTAATGAATTTAATTAAGGATTTTAACCATTTGGAAGCCTCTTTGACCATTTGTTGACTGGTTTGACCAGTCAACAGCCAAGTGGACAGCTGAGGTGGCATGGGAGGGTCTCAAAGAGGGTCTAGAGTGGTTTGGTAGGGATTGGGCTAGCTTGGATCAAACCATTTGGGCATTTAAACCTCTTAAAGAGCCTTGTTGACCATGTTGACCAGTCAACTGGTTGACCAAGGGTGAGGTGGCAGTCAAAGTAATTTATGGAATTGATTAAGAAGAGTGGAGAGGGGTTTAACAAAGACTTGGGTGGATTTTAAATTTAATTCAAGGTGGAGGGCCTTAAAGGTTGGTTTGGTCAAACTAGGTTGACTGAGTCAACCAGGTTGACCCAGGGTGTGAGTCTAGTTTGAACATGTTTGAAAAGGTATTTGGAGACCATTGAGGGTGGTCCCTAGGTCTGGGGAGGTCAATTTGATCAAAATCCCTGTTTGAGCCCTTAAGGGCCTGTTTGGTCAACCTAGGTTGACTGGGTCAACCAGGTTGAACCAAGGTGTGGGTTTGGGTCGAACAGGTTTCAAATGGCATTTCAAGATTAATGGAAATGGTTAGATGGCCTAGAAAGGTTATTTGGGTCAAAACACCTATTTAGACCCTTAAAGGGCCATTTGGGTCAAAACTGTTGACTTGGTCAACTAGATTGACCCAAGGGTTGGAAAAGGGTCCAATAGGTTTGAAATGAGATTTGAAATTTGTTGGAGGTGGTTGCGTTCAATTCGGAGTTCATTTGGTTTGAAATCACCATTTGAGCCCCATAGGGGTATTTTGGTCATTTTGACCCCTGGTCAACTGGGGGTCAAAGTGGGTCTACCAAAATGCAATTTAAAGTTCAACATATCAAAATTAAAGGTCTGGAAGTGACTAGAGGCTTTGGTGAAGGCTCTAAGGCCAGAATCTTCAAAGTGATAGGTCCAGTGGCATAGGCTGTAAATATTTGAAGATTTTGCAGCCTATGGATTTTGATTAAGTTTCTGGGGTTAGAGACCTCAGAATGGGCTCAAATTTGGAGGGTTGCCTCCAGAGACATGTCCCATCAGTATGCAACTGACAGACTCTGAATCGGAGGTCATTTAACTGGGTTTCAAAGTGTTTGAAAATTCAACGGAAAAGGCCTTTAGGACAAAACCCTTGGACCTTGGATTTGGCTTAATTGACCTAAAATCTAGGTAGATCCTATGGTTTGAATAGATCTTAAAACTAGGAATCTAGAAGGATCCTAGAGCCTAAGAAATTCCTAGAACCTGGAATCTAGAAGAAGTTTAGGATCTAGAGTAGCTCCTAGGGTCTAAGCTCTAGAAGAATCATAGCATAGATCCTAGGGTCAGGATTCTAGGAGGATCCTAGAATTTAAATTAATTTGAAAATTAAATTAATTTAAGATCAAGAGTAATCCAAGTGACCTCATACAAAAATGAGGTCAACAATCCATCATTCCATACGTTCTTGATCTTCATTCCACCGCAGCCATATGGTCTGCTCTTGAAAATAGATTTCAAGCTACAAATCGTTCTAAAGTTATCCAGTTGAAAAACGAGTTACATCAGGTATCTCTCAAGAACTCCTCCAAGATCGAGTATCTCACTACAATCAAAATCTTGGTTGATCGGATTGCAGCCGCGGGCTCTCGCATTGATACTGAAGACATTATCTTATACATTCTCAACGGTCTCCCACCGTCTTATCAATCCTTCAAGACTTCTATTCGAACCATGGTCACACCTATAAGTCTTGATCAGCTGTATTCACTTTTAATTAGTGAAGAAATACACATCTCTGCGGATGCCGCTCGTGCCATAACTCCAGCCGATCCATCCATGGCATTGTTCTCACAACGCGGCAGAGGTCGTCGCAGTCGCGGTCGCGGATTCATTTCGAACACACCTCGCCAAGATCAGTCTCAACAGACAAATCCTGTTACTTGTCAAATATGTCTCAAAAGAGGTCACTCGGCCTCCGAGTGCTGGCACATGCTAAATCAAAACTACGTTCCAAGAACGCCAAGAACCAACACCACAGCTCTTGCGGCAACCAATAACGACACATACAACGACTGGTATTTGGACTCCGGTGCTTCTACCCACATGACAAGATCGCTGGACAATCTATCCATTTCCTCGTCCTACAACGGCAATGACAACATCACTCTCGGCGACGGGAGCTCGGTTAGCATCGCAAACTCCGGTAAAGGATTGCTACCGACTCCTACTCGTAAGATTAATCTCTCTAAAATTCTGCATTCTCCTCATCTTCAATATAATCTTTTATCTATATCTCAACTCACCAAGGACAATGACATTGCAATAACATTTGACTCATCCGGTTTTGTTTTTAAGGACCTGACAACGCAGGAAATCATCCTCCGCGGACCCTGTCATAACGGGCTGTACTCGATCGCCACGGACGCATCTCTTCCCGCGCAGCAAGCTCTTCACTCAAGAACTCAGCTCCTTCATCCGTGGCACACTAGACTTGGCCACCCAAATAACAGAACTCTTGCCCACATTGCTGCTCTCTACCCGGAGCTCAAGATTGGTCCGCATACCAAGCCGTGTCTTTCTTGTAATACCTCTAAGAGTCACAAATTATGCTTCGATCGGTCTCAAAATAGATCAAATTTTCCTTTAGAATTAATTCATAGTGATGTTTGGGGTCCCGCTCCAATGCCGTCTATCACTGGTTATCTGTATTACGTAATATTCGTTGACGATTTTTCACGTTTTACTTGGCTGTTTCCTATGCAAAATAAATCCGATGTGTACAACATATTTCTTACTTTTAAAACCAACATCGAACTTTTAACTTCTCACAAAATTAAACGTCTCCGGACAGACGGTGGTGGTGAGTATATTAACAATAATTTGCAAAAGCTTCTTCGCTCTAACGGTATCTCTCATCAGATTTCGTGTCCTCACACTCCGGAGCAAAACGGAGTCTCCGAACGCAAGCACAGGCACATAATTGAAACTACACGAACTCTTCTTAACCAGGCGACGGCTCCCTACAAATTCTGGCCTGATGCGGCACTCACCGCGGTATACCTAATAAATCGCTTGCCTTCTGCTAACACAGATCACAAATCTCCGTTTGAGCTTCTTCATTCCAGCAAACCCGAGCTCAGTCATCTCCGGTCTTTCGGGTGCGAGTGTTTTCCCCACATACCACCTCAATTCAGGAACAAATTTCAACAAACTGCAAAATCTTGTGCATTCCTTGGCTACTCCGACAAACACAAGGGATATCGATGTCTGGACATGGAAACGAACCGCATAATTACATCTCGTCACGTCACGTTCAACGAATTCTCCTACCCCTTCTCACGCCACGAACCTGTCACCGCGTCCCCTACTGTCGATGCACCTCCGTCTCTCCTCATCCCTACATCTGCTGTCTACGTTCCTCAGGTAAATCCAACTACAATTTCCAACTCTCAGACGGGTTGCGCTACTCACCCACAGTCTTTCACTATGCAATCAAGATCTAGCACACCTCAAGAAAACTGCTCAGCCGAAACCGACAATCCATCCCTACCTCTCAATACGCACCCTATGGTTACACGAAACAAAACAGGTTCTTTAAAACCTATTCAACGTCTAAATTTATTCCATACTGACATTTCAGCTGCTTCTAATACAGATCCTACTAACTTCAAAGACGCATACAAACACTCGCACTGGCGTCAGGCTATGGCCTCCGAATTTTATGCCCTACAACAACAAGGGACGTGGAGTCTTGTACCGAGGCCTTCTCATTCATCTACACTAGGCTGCAAATGGACGTTTCGTACAAAAAGACACACGGACGGATCGATCGCCAAATACAAGGCACGACTTGTTGCCCTTGGCAACCATCAGGAATATGGTCTGGACTATACTGAGACTTTTAGTCCAGTCGCCAAACTACCTACCATTCGGATCCTCCTCGCCGTCGCACTCAACCACGACTGGCCCGTCCTCCAACTAGATGTGGCAAACGCGTTCCTTCACGGCGAACTCTCGGAGACCGTCTACATGAATCAACCCAAAGGATTCGAAGACTCTACCCATCCGGATTACGTGTGCAGACTTCGCAAAGCCATCTACGGTCTTAAACAGGCTCCTCGACTATGGTATAACACTTTCACTTCTCATCTCGTTTCTCTAGGATTTGCCCACAGCACCTCCGATCCATCGCTGCTCATTCTCTGCAAACAGCAAACCAAAATATTTATACTTATATACGTCGACGACATCTTGATAACGGGCAACAATTCGGCAGTCCTCAATAATATTCTGGATCAGCTGAGCGTTAAGTTTGCTATGAAGAAGCTCGGAGATGTCCATTCTTTCCTTGGGCTTCAAATCGACAAAACTGCTCAACACTACTTCCTATCTCAACAATACTACGCCACGTCAATTCTACAGCTGGCTAACCTCACTACCTGCAATCCGGTAGCAAATCCATCCTGCACCAAATTGCCGCTCGAGCTACAACCAGATCCGACCCTCTCCGATCCCGTCCTATATCGTCGCATAACAGGTTCACTCCAATACCTCACCCTCACTCGACCGGATATCTCATTCAGTGTCAACTATCTCTCTCAACATATGCACCAACCACTTCCAGAGCACATCTTTCTGCTCAAACGACTACTTCGATATCTCAAAGGTACCCTCAATTTCGGTCTTCCTATAACTAAATCTAACTTATCTCTCAAATCCTTTTCAGACGCCGATTGGGCGGGAGATCCAAGATCAAGAAAATCCACTTCAGGATACTGCTCTTATCTCGGAGACACTCTCATCTCATGGACTGTAAAGAAACAAACAACTGTGGCTCGCTCATCCACAGAGTCCGAATACCGCTCCTTGGCCGCTCTTGTTGCCGACGTGATATGGCTACGAAGAATCCTCTCCGACTTTGACATCACTCAAGATCAGCCCACGGACGTGTTCTGCGACAATACATCGGCAATAGCACTCGCCAACAATCCGGTATTCCACGCCCGCACCAAACACATCGAAATCGACCACCGATTCGTTCGTGATCACATCCAGCAACAAAGCATTCGCATTCTACCTATTAGTACAGTCGATCAGGTGGCCAACATCTTCACAAAGCCATTATCTACTCCTCGTTTTCAAGCTCTCCGCAACAAACTGAGCGTCATGCAAGACCCATCAGCTTGCAGGGGGGTATTAGAGCACAACAAACAAACCTCTGATATAGCCTAGTGTGTTACCTATTCTTGATTAGCCCATTGTGTAACCGGCCTCACCATGTCTATAAATAGCTTTGTACTGTTCTCATTAAAGACACAATAATAAATTCCTTTCTCACTTTACTTTACTCCATCTGTTCTTGCTTACCGTGCCTTCTTCTTCTACAATACTCACCTACAGCTTGACACTCTTATATTGCTCTTTATTTCTTAAAATTGCATTTTTGTTTAAAAAATCTCATCTGCTTACATATTTTTGCTTCTTCGTACGTAAACTCTCGATGCATCTTGCAACAGCATCATCATTATTCATCGCGATATATATATTAAAATATATGTCTAATATTTATTATATGAATATATTATTATGATTATTATTATTATTGTAGTAGTTGTTGTTGTAATATAGTCTTATTATTAAAGATGGTTTCTTTTATTAAGATTTCTTTAATTTATCACTCTATTTATATATAATCACTCTTGTATCACATATTCATTCAATTCAACAAAATGCAATACAATCTAACTTTTCTAGCACTATCAAAGTGTGAGACATAACAAAATTCTTTTCCAAATTCAAATAAATAAAAACTTATGATATCCAATAATTCAACTTTATTAACAGTAATTTCATAAAATATTTTAGAAACAAGTTGCGATCATCCCTAATGAATCCTTATAATCTTCAATACTATTATGGTCCGTGTAAGCCAATTGGCATAATAAAGGCAAAAACAAAAATAATTTCTACTAAACTATTCTATTAATAAAAATTGTCCTTTTTATTTATTTATTATTATTATTTTATATTATTCCATTTATTATGAGAATTGTTACCTACAAAATATAAATGTGAATAACTATATGATTTCTATATATATGTCAAACTTCACATAATACATATGAACAAAAAATTTAAATAATTGAAATTTTAGAACCCCACAACCTTTGTTTATTCAAGCTTGATTCATGCATAGACAATAGGCCTCCAATGATTTATATAGCAACCTTTAATTGAGGTTGTCGGCATGCCCCTTGTTGTCAGATGTTGTGAGGAGGAGTTAGGCCGGGCCATGCAACAACTAATGATAAATATTTCCATCATAAAGAATAAATTAAGTTTGCATTATCGCTTTTATAATTGCTTTAAGGACACTAGTTGTGTAATGCCCCATAATAAAATTTGAATGATTATCTATGTTATCTTCTTTATTTATATATATATATATATAAAGATCTGTGTCAATATCACTCCAATTGGTCCTCACCTCTTCCCTGACCTAACATTCATAAAATCTACATAATTAGCATAAATGTCCGGCAAGTGATCAAAATTCTATCATTGCTTTCAATGTATGCTAAAGAATCAATATGCATTTTTAGTTTTTGTCAATATCAATTATCACTTAATATGAACAATAAAAAAATTTAAAAATTAATAGTAATATTAATATTATTAGTAAAGCCAAAAGAGAGCTATCAAACTAAAAAAAAAGAAATCAGTAAGGACTATCACTCAATAAGTCATGTTAGTATGTTATGCTATGTTGTATCAATATTAATGTCAATATAAGCTTAGTTATATTTGTCAATCAATTTAATATATTGTCACTTTATCATGAGTAAAATCAAGACAAGACATATAATTTTAATATGGTGTTTTTTCCTTACATATATTATCCATCATATATATAAATCTATCAATTTTATCTTATATTAATAATTTATGTTTACAGGTGTTGCGTCCTAGAGTATTCACAACGGTAGAGAAATATATAGTTTAATGTCTTAGCATTGTACGAAGATCCAACACACAATCAGATAAGTGAGAGGGTGTAGCATTCATAAGAGACATCAGAGTTTTTACGTGGAAACCCCCTGAAAAGGGGGAAAAACCACAGGGCCAGGCCCAGTTTGAATGAATACACTAGTATTTGTAATCTATTACAAATGAGCCCTTCTTAGGGAGAAGGCGTTGGCTTGATGTCACAAATGTACATCATATAAAGTGCATTACATGGTGGGAGTTACAATAGATGTATTTGTTTTGTCAGCACGACCATAGTCGATAGGATGAAGGTCGGAAAGACCGTTGTTTGGTGATGGAGGTCGGAGTGACCATAGTAGGCGACGGAGGTCGGGAGGACCGTAGTTGGCAGGAGACCGGGGTCTGAAAGACCGTTGTCTGGTGATGGAGGTCGGAGTGACCATAGTAGGCGACGGAGGTCGGGAGGACCGTAGTCGGCAGGAGACCAGGATCTGAAAGACCGTTGTCTGGTGATGGAGGTCGGAGTGACCATAGTAGGCAACGGAGGTCGGGAGGACCGTAGTCGGCAAGGGACCGGGGTCTGAAAGATCGTTGTAGTAGGGCGATACTCTGGTAGAACTCTGTTTGAGTAGTTGCTATTTGAATTATTTATATTTGTGCAACTTATGTAGTTTTGATGATTCCAAACATTATTGTTCAAATGAATAGTTATCTCCTAACAATTTCAGAAGATTTGCACTTGCTCTTGTGTGTACTAACATTTCAGGAAAATCAGACTCCAGACTACGAAAACTTCAAATCAAATTCAATATTTTAAATTGTTTCAAATGGATGTCAAAAGTGCCTTTTTAAATGGAGTAATTGAAGAAGATGTTTTTGTAGAACAACCTCCAGGTTTTGAAAACTCTAAATTTCCAAATCATGTTTTCAAATTAAAAAAGGCATTATATGGATTGAAACAGGCACCTAGGGCTTGGTATGAGAGGTTAAGCACCTTCCTACTTGAAAGATCTTTTGAAAAAGGAAGTGTGGATACAACTCTCTTTTTAAGGAAAATTGGAAAGGATATACTTATTGTTCAAATTTATGTGGATGACATCATCTTTGGATCTTCAAATAAACATCTTTGTGATGATTTTTCTAAAACAATTATTATTAGTATGGTTTCAAGTTAAGACAAAATCTCTTATCTCCTAAACTCCCCCTGAATTTATGAGTACATTAAAATAAGGAGGCATTAAAGAACAAAATTTTTTGTTTTTCAAAAATTTTAACAGAAAACACACACAAATCACAAACAAAACAAAAACACAAACACAAACATAATAATTTCTCCCCCTTTTTGACAGCAACAAAAAGTGAAGAAGAAAAAGAAAAGAAATGTAAATAATAATATGAAATTCATTGTTAAAATTTAATCTAAATTGTGATTTGACATAGAGTATGCAATTTTAAACTAAAGATATTAGGTCAATCATAGAAATTCATAAAATTTATGAAATGATATAACATTGTAAGTAAGAAGAATTTATCAAAGACATGATTCAATTTAGACATTTTGATTATTGAAAATCATTACAAGTGAGATGTAAAAAAAAATTCTATATTTCAAAGTTCAATAGAATATAAATGAACATTAGATTAACTTGAATTAAGAGATTAAACGAATTTGGAAAGAAGAGAATTACCTCATGTGGTGCTTTGCACATCTTTTCAAAGTTTTGGGGCACATTTTTGTGCATTTGTCTTTGGTTGGGCTTATTTTGTGCCTCTTTTTAACTTTGCACAATTTTTGCGAATCCCTTTTGATTTTTGTACATTTGTACAATTTTCAAGAGTAATTTGACCAATTCTTTCCAAAATCTATAATCTAACATTTCAAATATTTCTATGTGC
This sequence comes from Dendrobium huoshanense, assembly GCA_016618105.1. NCBI lineage: Eukaryota > Viridiplantae > Streptophyta > Magnoliopsida > Asparagales > Orchidaceae > Dendrobium > Dendrobium huoshanense. Next base: position 2,827,006 of record CM028342.1, on the reverse strand, counting down.
ATAAACATCATTTGAGCATAGAAATACAAAATAAGATAACATCAAAATTGCAATAACAATATTAAATTTTATGTAGTCTAAATGAATAGACATGAACTTAAAAATTCTAACTACAACAAGTTATAAACAAATTATAAATTTAGAAAGTCTAGATTTTCTAATATAGATAATCTCATATTACAATCGAATTTGAGCACAATGTAGATTAAAAATAATATTAATGAAATTCATAAAGATTAGCCACATTTCAAAACAAATATAAGACAAACAAACTTTCATTGATTAAAAAGAAAATTACATAAAAACATTGAACTTAAACAAAAAAAACATAACAACAAAACAAAAATACAACTGACACACATAAAAAAAAACTTCTACTGTTCTGGAGGAGGAGGAGGAGGAATGCCGCCAAAGAGATTGAAGTAGGAGGCCATTAACATTACATTGGTATTTATTTCATGAACTTCATCTCTAATATTACCAATGTCATGTTGCTGCTGCGTAAGATGAGCATCAAATTGATCAAACCTTTGATCAATGTGAGTCTCTAGTCTATCAAATCTCTCAATCAGATTCTGGTAATCTGATTGAGAAGCAGAAGCTTGCACTCCTTCTTCTTCTTCTTCTGAAGCACTATCATGTGCTTTTTTTTTTCTTTTTCCTCCCTGAAGAGCAGTCTGAAAGATGCATCGTTGTAATAAACTGGCTCTTCATATTCTTCATCAGGATGGACTATATTGTACTTCTTCTCCAAAACATAAGTAATCAAGTGCCCTAAAGAAATATTCTTCTTCCTCTTCTGATTAGGATGTCCTATTTCTGAAAGTCCATATATATGATCTAGGATGAGTTGGGCTTCATCAATAGGATGTCTTTTCATGATTAAAAAAGTTAGACAAGAAAGAAGAGGAGTAATGTTAATCCTATCACCAGCTTTAGGAATAATTGAAGATCTAAGGATATGCTGGATGATTCAGGCATCTTGGGTCATACCGGCCACTCTAGCAACATGATTGTCAATTCCATTTTCTCTAATTACCCTATTGATTTCATACCAATGGAAGACGTTTTCTGACATTAGGGTGTGAGCTCTATATCCTTCAGTCCTTAAGTTTAAAAATGCACCAAGGTCGTGCTTGGTGATCTCAACTTTTTTCTTAAAAACAAAAGAACTAATGATAGAGTGGTCAGGATTGAAACTCATGTTGGCTAGGAAGTAATGGTAGGTTTGCTTATTGTAGAGGTGGACAAGAGAGAGAATGAAATGAAATTTGGTTGAGGCAAAGAGGTGTAATACCCTAAATTTCAACTCCGTTTGGATAAGAATGCGAGACGGAGTGATTTTCGCAGAAGCAAAACGAGGAAAAGATTCCTCATTTGCTTTGGAAAGGAAGTTGTCTGGAGCATTCCTGTTGGGTTTCTTCACCAAAACTTTTTGTCTCTTGCTAGAGGAGGCCATAGTTGATTTGATGTAGAAAGGGATTGAAAAAGATGTTTGAAAGTGTGATTTTCAAGTTTGAAAGCCCTCATATTTAAAGAAAAACGATATGTTCGTCCTGGACGAAAATATTCGTCCTGGACGAAATATTATCGTTCGTCTGGACGAAGTAATTTCGTACAGACGATCCAATTCGTCCAAAATGTAACGGCTTTTCGTATTCAACACAACTTACGATGCGTCCCTTCGTACAGGCTTTTTGACTTGACCGATCGTACATACGAAAATATTTCGTCCAGACGAACATATTTTCGTCCAAACGATAAACCGACTTAGGACAGTTTTCAGCAGTTTCTAGAACCGACCTTGTAATAACCGTTCGTACTGGACGAACCTAGTTCGTACAGGACGATCAGCTGTACGAAGTCATTTCGTACACATATACAAATTGGGTCGTTTCAGATCGTTTAAGTAAAATCGTCCAGGACGATCCAGGATCGTACGGGACGATCCACTGCGTACAGAATTGAAAACTTGCAGTTTTTGGGCGGCTTTTCTTGTCTTTTGTATATATACTTCAAATTAGACTGCCACCCAATCTTTTTGTCATTTGATCTTCGTGCCTATTGAGAGAATAGTCAAGGGGAGAGTGGAAGAGAGCATTCAAAGGAGGATTCCTACCATTGGAGCAAGAAGGCTTCACTTGGATTGCTAAGGTAAGAATCTCTACTTGTGAAATTGGATTTCTTCACTCTTTTCTTTCTTCCTTTTAGGTTCTTGTGAGAAGATCATTCAAGAAGGTCCGGTTCTCTGCCGACACTTGGAGAGTGTGAACAGACGTGGGTTCTCTGCCTACACTAGGAGAGTGTAAAAGGAAGAAGGTTCTCTGCCTACACTTGGAGAGTGTGAACAGCCGTAGGGTTCTCTGCCCACACTAGGAAGTTGACCTCGTTTTTCGCTCGAGCACATTTGATCGACACGATTGTTCCTCGTCGAGTCCGATCTGAACTCGAATTGATTCGAATTGGTTTTAATTTGACTCGACCCCGTGCATTCAAGCCCGAACAATTTATTTTTGACTGCGACGATTTCGATTTGACCCGAATCGTCTTCAATTTGATTTGATAAAATCGATCGAACCTAATTCTCTTTTAAATCAAGCCAATTTGAGTCAAATTCATATTCAAATCTAACTCAAATCGAGCCCAAATCAATCCAACCTGAATCAAGTTAGATTCAATTTGAACTCTTGTTTAATCTAAGCCAGCTCAATTTAATCTCAATTTAAATCTATTTGACTTTCTAAGTGGTTCAAACTCATTTCCTAGATCAGGAAATTATTTTGATGGTTCATATTTCCCCGAAACTCGAATTCGGTCGCGGCTGCAGGTTTCTGTCGCGTGATCACCTACTTCTGTGTTTTTGTCGGAGTCTCGAAGGGGGCATCTGGGCGACATAATGCCATCTTGAGCTTTCGGAGCAAAAAAGAGCTTCAGAGAGACGTTAGAAGGTCGGGAGGAGGCCTTCGGTTAGGGCAGTCTGACCGGCTCCTCTCTCTCAATCACGCCCGAGCTCTCTCTCCCTCTCCGATGCTCTTGAATTCGCAGAAGCCCTAGAAGGCAGTCCTCTCTGGCTCTGTCCGTCTCTGCTGCTCGCGAGCCCATATGGTGTCAAAGCCAAGACCCGAAGCCCTTGCTCTAGGACTCTCTCGACGCCCAGGCGGAACTCCCTGATTCTCTCCGTCTCCCTCTCTCGCTCACTGCTTTTCGCACGCCAAAAGTCGGACCTCCTCCGCCTCTCCCCGGTTCTCGCATACAGGAGAAGCTGAGGCCCCCTCCCGTTCTCGGTGTTCGCGAACTTCAGCCAAGGCGGGAGCCGTGCTCCCGACGGAAGCCACCCGAACCCGAAGATCCCGTAGCCTTGGCTGACGCTGACCCGGACGGTCAACCCGAGCCCGTTGCATCTCCTACCTTGGCCGACCGGTCTCCCTCAAGGCTGCAAGGTAAGCTTCTCTTTTTCCTCCTCCTTCTCCTTTGACCGACTCGGCCTCGACACCCAGCTGAGTTCGACGTCAGCCCGAGACTGCCTTCTTTATCCGACCGATCTCCTCCAAAGCTGCAGGTAAGCTTCTTCTCCTTTTCCACTTATCTTTCTATTTCCATTTTCTCATACTTGTCCACTGATTTTTGAAACCAAGTTGTTGTGTTTGGTCTTGAGATTATTTATGTATGGAGAAAATGTTCCAAACATGTGTTTATGTGACCTTGAGGATGTGTTCAGTTTGGATTTTGTTGCCTAACTTTGTTATGCTACTTGGCTGTCAACTGGTGAATGCTTTACATCTATTACATTTGGTTCTTACCCCATCTTGGTAGTGAGACATTAAGAGCAACGTTGTTCAAATTCCTTTAAAAAGAAATCTAATGAATGAAGTTTCTTTTAGTCCTCTTTTCTATATGAATGCATATATGTTTTCCTTGTTGAGGTAATGATCACTTGAATCATGAAATGTCTCTATGTGTAGATTATTGATGAGATTGTGATTTAATAAGTGTATAAATATTTTTGCATGATGTTTTGTTTCATGTGACTTTGCAAGCATTGCACCTTAAGTGTTTGGTGAAATGCCCTTTGAATAACATTTAGTTGGTGATTCATGAAACATGCGAGGTTATTTAATCAAGTGTTTGGTGGAATGCCACTAGAGGAAGAATACTTGATTTTGCTATTTTGTTAGGAAATTTAGATTGGTAACATGAATGTTTGATTTCATATCTTGAGTTGGTAAAAGGACGATATGAAATAATACTTTGTGCTCATGTGAAACTCCATGTCTTCGATGCTCGTCGCTTCACACTAGGATTTTTGGTAGGATATATTTATTGAGCGGCTCTCTCTTTGTTAACAAAACTTGTGGTTGTAAGTAAAGCCTATCATGAAATTTGTAGCAAATAGGTAACTCCATTCTATGTACTTTGC
>CM028342.1:2789811-2822089 GCA_016618105.1 Dendrobium huoshanense | reverse complement strand
TAAATTATCGTCCAGGACGATCGGCTCTCTGGAAAATATTTCGTCCAGACGAACATATTTTCGTCCAAACGATAAACCGACTTAGGACAGTTTTCAGCAGTTTCTAGAACCGACCTTGTAATAACCGTTCGTACTGGACGAACCTAGTTCGTACAGGACGATCAGCTGTACGAAGTCATTTCGTACACATATACAAATTGGGTCGTTTCAGATCGTTTAAGTAAAATCGTCCAGGACGATCCAGGATCGTACGGGACGATCCACTGCGTACAGAATTGAAAACTTGCAGTTTTTGGGCGGCTTTTCTTGTCTTTTGTATATATACTTCAAATTAGACTGCCACCCAATCTTTTTGTCATTTGATCTTCGTGCCTATTGAGAGAATAGTCAAGGGGAGAGTGGAAGAGAGCATTCAAAGGAGGATTCCTACCATTGGAGCAAGAAGGCTTCACTTGGATTGCTAAGGTAAGAATCTCTACTTGTGAAATTGGATTTCTTCACTCTTTTCTTTCTTCCTTTTAGGTTCTTGTGAGAAGATCATTCAAGAAGGTCCGGTTCTCTGCCGACACTTGGAGAGTGTGAACAGACGTGGGTTCTCTGCCTACACTAGGAGAGTGTAAAAGGAAGAAGGTTCTCTGCCTACACTTGGAGAGTGTGAACAGCCGTAGGGTTCTCTGCCCACACTAGGAAGTTGACCTCGTTTTTCGCTCGAGCACATTTGATCGACACGATTGTTCCTCGTCGAGTCCGATCTGAACTCGAATTGATTCGAATTGGTTTTAATTTGACTCGACCCCGTGCATTCAAGCCCGAACAATTTATTTTTGACTGCGACGATTTCGATTTGACCCGAATCGTCTTCAATTTGATTTGATAAAATCGATCGAACCTAATTCTCTTTTAAATCAAGCCAATTTGAGTCAAATTCATATTCAAATCTAACTCAAATCGAGCCCAAATCAATCCAACCTGAATCAAGTTAGATTCAATTTGAACTCTTGTTTAATCTAAGCCAGCTCAATTTAATCTCAATTTAAATCTATTTGACTTTCTAAGTGGTTCAAACTCATTTCCTAGATCAGGAAATTATTTTGATGGTTCATATTTCCCCGAAACTCGAATTCGGTCGCGGCTGCAGGTTTCTGTCGCGTGATCACCTACTTCTGTGTTTTTGTCGGAGTCTCGAAGGGGGCATCTGGGCGACATAATGCCATCTTGAGCTTTCGGAGCAAAAAAGAGCTTCAGAGAGACGTTAGAAGGTCGGGAGGAGGCCTTCGGTTAGGGCAGTCTGACCGGCTCCTCTCTCTCAATCACGCCCGAGCTCTCTCTCCCTCTCCGATGCTCTTGAATTCGCAGAAGCCCTAGAAGGCAGTCCTCTCTGGCTCTGTCCGTCTCTGCTGCTCGCGAGCCCATATGGTGTCAAAGCCAAGACCCGAAGCCCTTGCTCTAGGACTCTCTCGACGCCCAGGCGGAACTCCCTGATTCTCTCCGTCTCCCTCTGGCGAAGGTGAAGGACGCTGGTAAAAGTGAGGGCCTCTGGCAAAGGTTAGGGCCTCTGGTGAAGGTGATGGCTCCTCAGATGAAGACGTCAGGCCTGAACGTCGGGCCTTGAGTAGAATGTTGGGCCTTCAGCAGAACGTCGGGCCTTGAACAGAACGTTGGACCTTCAGTAGAACGTCGGGACTGGAGCAGAATGTCAGGCCTTGAGCAGAATGTCGGGCCTTTAGCAGAATGTCGGGCATTTAGCAGAACGTCAGGCCTTCAGTAGAATGTCGGGCCTTGAGCAGAATGTCGGGCCTTGAGCAGAATGTCAGGCCTTCAGCAGAACGTCGGGTCTGAATGTCGGGCCTGAACATCGGGCCTTGAGATGGTGGTGCGGCGAAACTCCGGCGGTGGTCCGACGAGGCTCCGGCGGTGGTCCGGCGAGGCTCCGACCGTGGTTCGGCGGTGATCCAGCGAGGCTCTGGCGGTGGTCCATTTGAAGGTCATAGAGATGATATCGAATCCTACGATCGTGTATTGTTCGTTGGACATTTGAAGGTCTTAGAGATGTTGGAATTCAACGTTCTTGGGCTCGTTGGATTTGTCTCGTCGAGACGTTCGATTCGAGTCTAAGCTCGTTAAAATCGGAGACCGTTTGGTATCTCAAATTGCGGTTTGAACCTTCCAACAGCGCTTCGGGTCCATGATTCGGACCCATTTGGGCTCGGATTGGGTTGAACTTGGTGTCGTTGGGTTCTTATTTCTGAGACGCTTAGTTTGACTATAAGCTCGCTGAAATCGGAGTTCGGGTGCTTCCGGATTTAATTTTTGAAGTTTCCAACTAGCTTTTGCCTCGAGATTCGTGCTTGATCAATATAATTTTTTGACGATGTATCAACAGGTAACTTCAATAATCATTTAAGAGTTATCGCTCTCTACCGATAAGTGTAATTCGGTCAATCGATTATAAGTTACAATTAGGATTATACTACCAACCTTTTAATTAAAGGAAATACCATCGAATTACTCTCCTGCGTAGAGTATTATATTTTAAGAGTCATCACATATTCATTATAAGGTTAACAACTAGCCTTCTTAACTTATATGCAAATATTATATTTCTATGTCATACAGTCAATATCATATATGAAATGTAATAATAAAAATACAGGGAAATCTATCAAAATTATGTACTATAAAATTACTTAAAAAATCATAACTTTCAATTTAATTGGTGAAAATTCAATATGTTCCAGTCAAAATATTCATATTGACAACATCTATCACATACCAAAAGTTATACGCTAAAAGTTTCACTAATACAAAATTATCTTCATTTTTTTATTGAAAATATAAATTTGAACAAAAAAATATATCAAAAATGTATAATTATTAAAATAAAAAATAGGATAATAGTTCCTTATTGTGAGACAAGAAAATTTCCCAACATGACCTACTACCAAAAAGTGCTCTAAATTTAGTTTTCGCTTTCTCTCTCCTCAAAATTCTCTCTAATTTCTATGCCTACACTCTTATTTTAGGAATAGGAAATAGGATTAAATAAAGTGATGTAATGCCTTAAGGTATTTAATAAAAAAATAATATAACTATTAATATAATTATATAATTTAATCAATTTTAAGTGTAAAATTCATATAAATCTTTTTAGGACAGTGTCAATTTCTTAAATATTTACATCAATGCTAAAAAATTATAATTAAAACACAATAATATTTATCTTATGGCGAAGACGGTTTTCAAAATTGACTTAAATAACTCCTAAAAAATTTTATTTCATTTGGTCAAAATACAGGCTATTATGAGCTTGACCAAGAGCTAACATCGAGCCACACTCTTCAAATTCAGACGTGGCCTCTTATTTTCGTATCATCTCTTATCTTCGTATCACCTTAGGGACTACTTTAGAATTGTCACGCATATGTCTAAGGATTTTTTCTATTGATTTTTTAAAATACTATCACCTCACTCATAATCCTAAAAAATGATAAATGAGTGAGAGAGAGAGAGAGAGAGAGAGAGAGAGAGAGAGAGAGAGAGAGAGAGAGAAAATCTCATATAATTGTGTGTTACACCCTCTTTTTCTCTACCAACTAAGCATGCCAATATTTTAGGGGTTTTTTTTTGGACTGTTTAGGGTATCATAGCATTAATAAATTTTAAGGAACTTAACCTAAATTATAATTGAAGTCTAAATATAATAAAGCAACAATTAATTGCTCATAGAAAATTGTTAGGATTTATTTTTTTATGACATGTGGCATTAAGTCCTTAAATTATGTAATCAATTAGTTCTTTTTTTGGCCAAATTAATATTATACAAAATATAATGAAGATGGTAATAATAATTTAAAAAGTAAATAAAAATAAAGATATTTTCATGTAATATATATAACACATGAAACTACCATCATAATATAACTCCTCAATTTCAACATGAAATTTACAAAATAAAGTAAAGATATTTGTTGCGTCTTGGAATATTTGCGGTGGTTGGAATATTCGCGGCTGTAGAAAAATATATAATTTAATTTCCACCAAGGATGTAGGACCTTTTCGAGGTTGTATGTCGGAGCCTTTGCTCGATGACGTTAACCTGTGTGGAAGAGGCCGGGAAAATCCACCAAGGATGTAGGACCTTTCCGAGGTTGTATGTCAGAGCCTTTGCTCGACGACGTTAACCTGTGTGGAAGAGGCCGGGAGAATCCACCAAGGATGTAGGACCTTTCCGAGGTTGTATGTCAGAGCCTTTGCTCGACGACGTTAACCTGTGTGGAAGAGGTCGGGAGAATCCACCAAGGATGTAGGACCTTTCCGAGGTTGTATGTCGGAGTCTTTGCTCGACGACGTTAACCTGTGTGGAAGAGGCCGGGAGAATCCACCAATGATGTAGGACCTTTCTGAGGTTGTATGTCGGAGCCTTTGCTCGACGACGTTAACCTGTGTGGAAGAGGTCGGGAGAATTCACCAAGGATGTAGGACCTTTCCGAGGTTGTATGTCGGAGTCTTTGCTCGACGACGTTAACTTGTGTGGAAGAGGTCGGGAGAATCCACCAAGGATGTAGGACCTTTCCGAGGTTGTATGTCAGAGCATTTGCTCAACGACATTAACCTGTGTGGAAGAGGCCGGGAGAATCCACCAAGGATGTAGGACCTTTCCGAGGTTGTATGTTAGAGAATTTGCTCGACGACGTTAACATGTGTGGAACAGGTCAAATCGGATCCCCCTGGGATCGATTTTGCCTTGATTGGGAGGGGACGAATGTCGCGTGTATCCCGAATTAAAGATAATGAAGGGTCTATCTTTAGACCGTTACTACCTTTTTGAGGTCGAGATCAAGACCTTGCCCAAGGAGTATGAGTCCTGTAGGGGACTGTATGAAACTTATAAGTGATAGAAAGTTTCCTTGCATTTGCTTGGATTTTCCTGAAATATCAACTTGATGTTGAAGGTATTGGAGGATCTATTTGACCATGGTTTGAGTCAAAGTTGCCCCCCAGTCCGCTTTTGCTTCTTATGATATTGATGCTATGTGTGATCTTTTGAGATTAGAGCACTAATTGCCCCCCAGTCGAGAATCACTTTCCCACAGACGGTGCCAAACTGTTGCGTCTTGGAATATTCGCGGTGGTAGAAAAATATATAATTTAATGTCTTAGCATTGTACGAAGATCCAGCACACAAGCAGATAAGTGAGAGGGTGTGGCATTCATAAGAGACACCAGAGTTTTTACGTGGAAAACCCCTGAAAAGGGGAAAAAACCACGGGGCCTGGCCCAGTTTGAATGAATCCACTAGTATTTATAGTCGATTACAAATGAGGTCCTTCCTTAGGAGAAGGCCTTGGATTGATGTAGCAAATGTATATTATATATATATTGCATTACATGGTAAGAGTTACATATACAGATTTGTTTGGCTTGAAGGACCGTAGTCGGCATGAGACCGTAGTCAGCAGGAGACCGGGGTCAGAAAGACCGTTGTCTGTTGATGGAGGTCGGAAGGACCATAGTAGGTGACGAAGGCCTGAATGACTGTAGTCGATAGAAAATTGGGGTCTGAAAGACCGTTGTCTGGTGATGTAGGTCGAACAGACCGTAGTAGGTGATGAAGGCCTGAAGGACCGTAGGCGGTAGGAGACTGGGGTCTAAAAGACCGTTGTCTGGTGATGTAGGTCGAACAGACCGTAGTAGGTGATGAAGGCCTGAAGGACCGTAGGCGGTAGGAGACTGGGTCTAAAAGACCGTTGTCTGGTGATGGAGGTCGGAAGGACCATAGTAGGCGACGAAGGCCTGAAGGACCGTATGCGGTAGGAGACTGGGGTCTGAAAGACTGTTGTCTAGTGATGGAGGTCGGACGGACCGTAGTAGGCGACAGAGGTCAGAAGGACCGTAGGCGGTAGGAGACTAGGGTCTGAAAGACCGTTGTCTAATAATGGAGGTCGGACGGACTATAGTAGGCGACAGAGGTCAGAAGGACCGTAGACGATAGGAGACAAGGAGTCAGGTGTTAGTCCCAGTGTCACTTGGAAGATCGGATGTTGATGGTCTGGCCTTGAGTAGGACATCGGGTCTTCAGCAAGATGTCAGGTCTTCAGCAGGACGTCGGGTCTTTAGCAGGACTTCGGGACTGAACGTCGGACCTTAAGGCAGTGGTGCAATGAAACTCCGGCGGTGGTCCGGCGAGGCTTCGGTGGTTGTCCGGCGAGGTTCCAGCAGCGGTCCGGCAGATGTCTGGCTGTGCTTCTGCGGTGGTCCGGCGGCCTTCGAGGAGGAGCTTCCTCCTTCTCCTCTTCCTTCTCTTCTTCTTTGAGTCTCCTCTTATGAGAAATGAGGGCTCTATTTATAGATTTTTTGAAGTGGCATGGCCCGTAAATAGGCGTGAGATCAGGGGCGAATAGGGAGTTGTCAAATGGACGGCCGATATTGAATCCTACGATTGTGCACCGTTCATTGGACATTTGAAGGCCTTATTGATGTCGAAATTCTGTGATATTGAGCTTGTTGGATTTGTCTTGTCGAGCCCTTCGATTCGAGTATAAGCTCGTCAAAATCGGAGTCCGTTTGGTAACTCAAATAGTGGTTTGAACCTTCCAACAGTGCTTCGGATCCATGATTTGGACCCATTTGAACTCGGATTGGGTGGAACTTGGTATCGTTGGGTTCGTATTTCCGAGACGCTCAGTTCGACTATAAGCTTGCTGAAATCGGAGTTCGGATGCTCTCTGAATTAATTTTTGAAGTTTTCAACTAGCTTTTGCCTCGAGATTCGTGCCCGATCATGCTAATTTTTGGAGTACGTATCAATATTTATAATAATTTCAAAGGAAACTTTTTTAAAGATTATTATATAAAATATTTAAGATATGGGCTTATGGGAAATGAATTTTTGATATTTTGGAATGGAGAAAAATCTCCTTCATCTCTTTTTATGTACATACATATCTGTTTAGGTATCTCGCGGGTGCCAACCTCGTTTATCCCTGAGGAGCTCAATCAAAAAGAAACTTGCAGGTGCCAACCAATTTCACTCCCGAAGAGCTCAATCAAAATGTACGTTCGCCCAAAATGAGGAGCAACCTAAGAAGTAATTGTCAGAGTATGGCCAAATTATATAAGCTCCCAACTGAAGAGCTCAATCAAGGGAAAATTATTATGTGCAGACCCAGACGGCATCCAGAAACCAAACAAAAGGCGCCACGTCCCTTTTTTGCTGGGTACCGGTGCTCGATAATGCTGTGTACCGAGTGACGTGGCACATTCAAGTTGGTCTTCGGATGTCATCCGATCTTCACACAGAATAATTTCTCCAATCAAGAAGGCCCATACTTAGAGCAATTCGACTAAAGAACTCACCTTAGAAAGTCTTCACTAGAAAAAGAACACTCGTCTAACCATAATAATTAACATTTCTTTTTGTAGTACATATCTACAAGAATTTCTGAATTTTACTTCTATAAAGTAAAATTTGATCAAATATGTTTTTAAATTATTTAATTTATTTTAAACTAATTTTCATATGAGCATTAATTAATTACTTGTATTTATATTATATTTACCTAAAAATAAATTAAAATATTTAAAACTCATTTAAATAAGCTCTAATCATAATATTCTGATTCAATTTTTCTCCATTAATGTTTTTTTTACTCATCTTAATTGAAAATTCAAATAAATTACTTGGTTTTTATTACAGTCATGAAATGTTAATATTAAAAAAATAATAATTAAAATAAATATCACGCCTCTGCTCATTTAATATATATATTTTTTTATGATACAACAAAAATTTAGTGATTTATTCAAATACTTCAATGATTGGTAAATAGTGCCCACAATTAGTCAAATTACATTGCAGATACACCACAGGCTCATGCATGTGGATCAGCAGTCTTTTTTTTTTGATGGGATATTTGATTCTAAAGTAGTAGAGGCTAGGGGTGCAAACGAGTCGAGTCAAGCTCAAGTCACTTGTGATTTAAATATTAAATTAGAACTCCAGTCGAGCTCAAAAGTCAAACTAGAGCTCGGTCAAGCCTCTAAAAACAAGCTTGTTAAGCGGCTTGAGCTCAAATTTTGTGTCTGCCGCTCGTCGCCACCTTCATTTGCGTTCGAGCTCGCCCCTGCGATTTTGATTTTTTCCTTCCGCTTCAGCCATCTGCATCAGAGCACGCATCCAATCCCGCCCGCGCAAATTCACCTTCCGCTTCAAACTTCCTTGTTCGAGCCCGCCCCTACGATTCAGCCTTATGTGGTTCTGATTCTGCACTCAAGCCGCTCGACGAGTAATCAAGCCGAGCATCCTTAGGATCGAACTCAAGCTCGATAACTAAACGACATCAAAATTTTGCTCAAGCTCAAGCTCAAAACTCAAAAAGCTCGACTTGCGAGCTTGTTAACGAGTCGAGCTCAAGCCGGCTCGAGAATTAGCTTGACTCGTTAGCACTCCTAGCGAGGGCATTATATTTTTCTTTATTTTTTTAATTTTAAGTATTTCATTTAAAATAAAAACAATATAAGTAAATTTTAAAAGAATTAGTAATATCACAAAAGATCTACTACACGTATTATAAATTCACCCAAATTCATTGTAGGCGGATCTCTCTATTTCTTTTTCATAGTTTCTTTCACGTTATTAACAGTGCATAAGGGCTTATCAAAGTCGTAGCTAGGGGTGTCAATATTTGACACAACACGAAAATCCGACCCGAATCTGACCTGGAATTTTCGAGTTAGACCCGACCCGTTTCCAAAACGGGTCGGTTCGGGTTCCCGGATTAGACCCATTTGAAAAACGGGTCAGGTTCGGGTTGACCTGACGGGTTGCCGGTTCAACCCGGAAACCCGTTTGAACCCCTGCCCGCTGCCAGCTGCCCGCAGACCTGCCCGCTCAGCTGCTCGAGTGCTCGCGCAACTACTTGCTCGCCCGCTGCTGCCCGTCACTTACCCGCGTCGCTGCCCGCAACCTCGCCCCGCTAGACCACGCCCGCCCCGCGCGCCCCGCCTTCTCGGGTCGGGTCGGGTTCGGGTTCGTATTTCCAACCCGTTTACTTATTCGGGTCGGGTAATTAGGGTCGACCCGTTTGAACCCGGGTCACTTCTGGGTCCGACCCGAACCCGACTCGTGACCTGAAATTGACACCCCTAGTCGTGGCCTTAGCACTCATTATGCTGACCACCTATGAGACCTCGTTCCCTTACTGTTCCATGAACTGATCAGCCTGAAATACCGTCCTGGACGATTGGAATTTGGTCACATTGTCCTGGAAGATGTGGCGATTGGCCGGGCCAATCAGTTCATGGATTTAAGTAAATCAGCTCGTTTTGAGGAGAGAGAAAATCATTTTCAAAATATCTGATTTTTGAAGAGAGAGATTTGAAGAGAGAGAAAGAGAAAGGAAAAGAGAAGGGAAGCTGGTTTTCGGAGACCGCGGTGCGCTTTTCGTCCGACGCCGCTGTTGGGAAAAGTGTAGATCTCGTGGTAAGGACTCCGAATCATATTTCTGTTTTCGAAGATATTGATTTTTTATTGTGTTGTGTACAGATTTGTGTTTTCGTAGTCGAATTTTGGACCTGATTTGGTATTGACACAACTTTCACCGCACAACTTTTAGAATGTTATAGATATGAATATTGTACACGATTTGACTATGTTCTACGAAGATTTTATCGGTCGGAATTATTTCTACGCGATTTTAATTGATTAGAAAATTATCAGGATGCTTATTGATTTGGATTCTATAGAATAATAGTCTTATATTGATGTTGTGAATATTCTACTATAATTTGGTGCAATTTGGAAATTAGTGGTTTTTGCAGGATTTTTGTGTAAATTTGATCGACTGCCGTTACTCTGCCCGATTTTCGTAGTTTTTCTGATTTGTCTAAAATTGATAGATTAGACTGATGTGCATATGGATATTGATGTGATTGCTTTATATTGTTATTATATGGACTATTGAATTGATTATTGACTATTGACTATTGACTTGATTATTGATACTGAACACACATATAACCTGGTTGACATTGGTTGGAGATTGATTGACCTGTACAGGATGGTGGGCTGACGGGCTTTCCTTTAAACATTGATTATGGATATATGAATGGGAGTCATAAGGAGTTTATTGATATGCCGACGGGCGAAAAGAGTGACGACTCTTATTGATAGAACCAATGTATGGATATCTACAACAGCAATATGGATTCTACAACATCAACATAGCCAGTTGATTGTACTTGTTCAGTATTATTGTATTGAAATGCATGTTTACTGTATTGATTTACGGATGTATTGCCTTATCGATTTGTGCTTTATTGATTTGATCGGATTTACTGTATCGTACGATTTCATTGATTTCATCGATTGATTACCGAGCATTGATACTACTGAGCATTGATATGGACATGGATGAATATAGATATTGCATTGATAGCATGGATATGGACATTGTATTGATTTATTGATTACTGCCTATAGATTTATTGATATTGCTGCTTATAGATTTATTGATAGATTCACTGTTACTATTGTTTCTGCACCGTATTGACTGGAGATTTATCGTATTGTTTTTCTCGATTGATTTCATTGTATAGATAGTATTGATTAGACAGCATCGATTTGATTGACGATTATTGATTGATTGAGTCGATTTATCGATTTGTCTGCCGCTGCATTGACTGGTTTTATTGACTATGGATTTTCGGATTGCATAGACTCATTGATCATTGACTGTACGGATTTGATTGATTGACATGCGACATGCATATTGATAGCATTGCCGTGCTTTGACTTCAGTTATAGGTATTAGGTGACCTGCTGGGCTTTGTAAAGCTCATTATATGTGGTTGACATTTTCAGGTCAGGACTTGGGAGAAGGAGATAGGAATTGACCCAGATCTACAGGTTTTTGTTCTTTTGGTCGATTGATGATTCTTTTGTACTCAGGACATGATAGATTTCTTTACTTGTATTGATAGCATAGTTTCTGAGTATTGTACATGATGTTTTGAGAGATGGATCGACTTGTATATTGATGTTTTAAATTTATAGACTTTTTATAGACTGTTTTTAATTGGAGATGTGTAGATGACTCTGGTAAATGGTCGGTTAATTGATATTCTTTTCAAGTTAGATCTTGGGGCGTGACACCACCTCCCTTTTTTTTCGTACCACAGCTAATGTTGCACCAAGTGAGACCTAAAAATTCATTTTTCACTCCAAAATATAGTAACGCTAATACAAAAAAATTATCCTGTGTAGACATCGGACACTGAACACCATCCAGAGGCTAACCAGAATGTGCAACATCAGCAATACCAAGCCGCGGTACCAAGCAGTATCGAGCCGTAGTACCGAGCAGCGGTACCGAGCGGTACTGAGCAATTCAGAGCCGCGGTACCGAGCTAAGAGGCAACATTGCCCATTCTGGTTGGTCTCCAGATGACATTCGGCGTCCGCACAGAATAATTTTTCTTAAATATAGTAATTCATCTCCAATTAAACTACATTTCATAATACCAAAGAAAATATTTTGACTTTATTTTTTCTCCAACAAAAAAAAATAGCTTTTGAGAATAGTGCTACATCAATATTAGCATCACACTATTCGTGTTGATAGAATGATGCAGATTTTTACGTTCTGGTTGAGTAACTCGTGGACAGCAAGTGCTGGTTTAGCGTCCGATTAGACATGGCCTAAGCGGTCATCATCGTAACCCTTTCCCGTAATAGATCTAAGGTTTGTTTTTGTTTATTTATTTATTTTGTTGTAGAAAGGCTTCATTAAAAGAAAAAAATTGAAATCTAAGAAATTATTTTTTTAGGTAATTCCTTTTTAAAATTATCCGATTTGGATATAAATTTAGGATTCATTTGCAACAGCTTTCTTAATGCTTTCAAAAAATTTTTGTAGTAAAAAGTTGATTTAAAAAGCCGTCCATGTCAAAGAACTTAAATAATGCTTGAATGATGAAGTTTATTTTATACTAATTAATTATACATATTCAAAATACATTATATTTTTTATATTTTTTTTACTTTTATAATTACATTGATTCAAATTTCTTGTAATTAAACAATCCTAAATTGGTAATATAATTTCCAAAGCCGAAGTTTTACCATCCTTTCTCCAAGGAACTTTTATTACGTCCGGTGCAAGGACGTAGAGGAACATCCGGTCGGAGGCAATTTCCCGTCAAAAAGTTAGGTATTTGCTCGGTACAACTAGGTATTATTTGATAATAATGAGGAATACCGTTCTCTGAAGACCAATACCGAGTTTTACTGAGCTGTACCGAGAAATACTGAGTTGTACCGAGTTTTTCTAGGAAAAACTCGGTACAACTTTTTGTATAACTCGGTATTTACTCGGTAAAGCCCGGTATAACTCGGTATTGGGTCTTCAAATGATGGTATTCTTCGTTATTGTTTGGTTTTGCTCGGTATTTGCTCGGTACAACTCATTTTTTGGCGGGAATTTGCCTCCGACCGGACGAAGGGCGTAATAATTGTTCTTCTCCAAGGCTTTGAGTAGGAAAGCATTTATTGTAGAGTGGGCTCATTATTTAATATAAATGTTTTTGATAAGGACTATAGCACTTTAATATTAATAATAATGATCATATTAATAAAACTATTAATATTTTAATAAAGATAATCACATCAATTAGATAGGGGCTTTATGAGTATTTATTATTGTTGCATGTAGGATACAAACAAGAATTTGAGTTATAAACTTGGAAGCTTATTTTGATTGAAAATATAAGCTTAAGCCTTCAAAGAAATTCTCGCCAAAATTGTGAGCGCGCAATCATTCTCTGAGACATCAATAAAAACCTCCTCTCAGAGCCATAAACTAATAAAATATCATTAATTATAATTTCAGCATTTCATGAAGTTAGCATTGAGACTTGATCTAAATTTAAGGAAATTTTGCTCCATAACTTTTGAAATGGCATGAAATTGATTGTAGAGGCTTCGTTAAGCTTCAGAAATATCAAGATTGTGCATGGAATGTCAAAAATTGTCTTAGAGACCCCAAAAACGTCTAAATTATACCTTATATGTCCTCCAAAAATAATCTTGATCGGGCACGAATCTCTAGGAAAAAATCAAGCCGGAAACTTCAAAAAATAAATACAGGATCGCCTGAACTCCGATTTTAGCATAGTCAAACTGAGCGTCTCGGAAATACGAACCCAACGACATCAATTTCGACTCAATCCAAGCCCAAATGAGTACAAATTAAGGACCTGAAGCACTGTTGGAAGGTTCAAACCATAATTTGTGTTACCAAACGGTCCCCGAACATGATGTGCTTATAATTGAATCGAGAACCTCGACGAGACGAATCCAACAAGCTCAAGATCGCCAAATTTTGACATCATTAAGGCCTTCAAATGTGTGACGAACGGTGCATGATCAATGGATTCAATATCAGCCGTCCATCCAAACACTCCACATTTACCCTTGATTTCTCACATATTTACATGTCATGTCATTCCATAAATCTATAAATAGACACATCATTTCTCTTGAGAGGGGGGGGGGGGGGGGAGCAAGAAGAGGAGAAGGAAGAAGAGAAGGAAGAAACTCCTCCTCGACCACCATATGAGTTTTGTCGGACCACCACCGGACCTTCGCCGAACCACCACCTGAGGCCCTCGCCTTCGCCGAACCACCACTTGAGGCTCTCGCCTCCGCTGGACCACCGCCTGATGTTGTTGCTCCGCCAGACCACTACTTGAGGCCCTCACCTCCGCCGAACCACCACCTGACGTCGTTGCTCCGCCGGCTACCACTTGAGTAGACATGTCAATTTCGGGTTACGGGTCGAGTTCGAGTCAACCCGAAATTGACCCGGTACTATTCGGGTTCGGGTCGACCCGACCCGTTTTTTCAAACTGGTCAATTTTCTGGACCCAAACCCGACCCGCTTCGGGTTCGGGTCAACCCGACCCGACCCGACCCGCGTAAGCCTGACGCCGGACGCGGAACTGTCGCAGAACCGCTGGTCCCGCTGGACGCCGGACGCGGAACCGTCGGACGTCGAAAGCCCAACGCGGCGCAGAACTGTCGCGGTCTTCGCGGACACGGGCGGCGGGCCACACGGCGTGACACGACCTGATGGTCTCGGTGCAGGAGGGACAGGTGGCTCGAGGCAGTCAAGACTTGGGCAGGCGGGCTCGATCGTTCAAGGCAGCGCCGCAGCGGATGCTGGGCAGCGGACGTGGGCAGCGGGCAGGGCGGGCTAGGGCGGCTCGCACTGGGGCAGCGGGCAAGGGAGGGAATCAAAATTTTTTAAATTAAACGGGTTTTCGGGTTGACCCGGCAACCCGTCAGGTCAACCCGAACCCGACCCGTTTTTGCAAACGGGTCGGTTTCCCAGACCCGAACCCGACCCGCTTCGGGTTCGGGTCAACCCAAACCCAAAAATTCCTGGTCAGGTTCGGGTCGGGTCAAATATTGACAGGTCTACACTTGAGGCCCTGTGCTCCACCATAACATCACCTGAGGCCCGAACTTCCGCTAGACCACTACTTGAGGCCTTGAGCTGCACCAGGCCACCACTTCATGCCCAGAGTTCTCCCATAATAATGTCGACTTCTATTACTACACAACGGTCTTTCTAACCCTGGTCTCATGCCGACTACGGTCATTCTGATCTTCATCACCTACTACGATCCATCTGACCTCCATCACCTACTACGGTCCATCTAACCTCCATCACTAGACAACGGTCTTTCTGACCCTAGTCTCTTGCCGACTACGGTCCTTCCGACCTCCATCACCAGATAACGGTCTTTCTGACCCCGGTCTCCTGCCGACTATGGTCCTTCCGACCTCCGTCGCCTACAATGGTCCTTCCGAACTCCATCCCCAGACAACAGACTTTCTGACCCCGATCTCCTGCCGACTACGGTCCTTCCGACCTACATTGCCAGACAACAGTCTTTTTGACCTCTATCTCTTGCCGACTACGATCCTTCCAACCTCCATCACCGACAATGGCCCTTCCAACCAAATAAACATGTCTATATTGTAACTCTCACCATGTAATGCTCTCTATATGACATACATTTGCAACATCAAGCTAAGGCCTTCTCCCTAAGAAGTGCCTCATTTGTAATCGACTACAAATACTAGTTGATTTATTCAAATTGGGCAATACCTCGTGGTTTTTCTCCCTTTTTTCAAAGGTTTTTCACGTAAAAACTCTGGTGTCTCTTATGAATGTTACACCCTCTCACTTATCTGATTGTGTGTTGGATTTTCGTACAATGCTTAGATGTTAAACTATATATTTATCTACCGCCGCGAATACTCCAGGACGCACTAATACCGTCCATGCCCAAGTTGGCCACATACAACTATAATACTCTATTTCAACTATTTAAAATTTCTCGTGAGTATGATTGTGTATATATATATATATATACGTCGTCTTAAAATTATCTTGATCGGACACGAATCTTGAAGCAAAAAAGCTAGTTGGAAACTTCAAAAATTAATTCCAGGAGCACCCAAACTCCGATTTCAGCGAGCTTATAGTCAAACTGAGCGTCTCAGAAATACGAACCCAACGACACCAAGATCAACCCAATCCGAGTCCAATTGAGTCCAAATCAAGGACCCAAAGCCCTGTTGGAAGGTTCAAACCGTATTTTGAGTTACCAAACAGTCTTCGATTTTGACGAGCTTATACTCAAATCGAACGGCTCTACGAGACAAATCCAACGAGCCCAAGATCGCCGAATTCTGACATCATTAAGGCATCCAAATATCCAACGAACGGTGCACGATTAAAGGGTTCAATATTGGCCGTCCATTCAAACCACTCCATATTCTCCCGTGATCTCACACATATTTATAAGTCATGCCACTTCAAAAAAACTATAAATAGAGCCCTCATTCTACACAAAAGGGACTAAAGTCAAGAGAGAGAAGAAGAAGAGGAAAAAGGGGAAAAGGAGAATCCTCACATCCTCGACCACCGCCGGAGCTCTTCCTGTCGCCTGAAGACGCCGGAACTCTGCCGGATTTTCGAGAGACGCCGGGAATTTGCAGAACTTTGTAAACTTCCTGGAAGAAACAAATTGTATTCTGATTGTCCTGACTTGTGGGACGAATCAGCCAATTGTAATCTACAAATACACTAGTGGAACTTTACAACTGTGCGAGGCCCCGTGGTTTTTTCCCTTTTTGGGTTTTCCACGTAAAAACCCTGGTGTTCACTTCTCTTTTCTGCTTGTGTGCTGAATACTCGTACAACGCTAGGACGCGAATTTACAAACTCTACCGCCGCGTATATTCTAGCACGCAACAATATATATATATATATATATATATATATATATATATATATATATATATATATATATATATATATATATATATATATATATATATATATATATATATATATATATATATCTTGAATATTTCATTCATGCGAATATTTTAATTATTATTTTTTACATGCACCTAAAAACATGGGAAAAAATATATCTATATTGTTCCTAATTTCCCCATCAACATAGAAGTCAAAACAACAAAAATTTCCTTAGATAAGTGGAAGTGACAAGTAGAATATTAATTTATAGATATATTTGAAATATGTTATATATAAATGTAAAATGATAATTTAACAGATTTATATATAAATGTAAAATGTTATATATAGTAATTTAGTTGTAGCATTATTATTATTTTTAATTAATAATTGAAGTATACAAATTTAACAGATTTATATGTATACTACAAAATTCTTATGTATTAATATATTTAACACCCGAATCTTTATATTTACTTATATACCATCTAAATCTCTAAATCACAAAAAAAATACAACTAAGCTTAACTTGCTTGAAGTAAAGCACATATTTTCATGCATTTAATTTGATATGATTTAAGCAATAAAGTAGTAAATAAGTAAATATAAATATTTCTGTGTTGAATATGTAAAATTTGAAAGTACGTATATAAATCCTCCTTAAAATTTAGTTGTTTACTTTGTGGTCAATATTTGCCTCTATAATTATGTCCAAGTTGTAGGAAACACACGCATGTTAAGCCAATTTTCATGGCTCTTAGCTAAGTTTGTCCCTGGCTCTACGGGTTTCAATTTTTGACACAACCCGAAACACGACTTGAATTCGACCCAGAAAAATTCGGGTTAGGATCAACCCGTACCCGAAACGGGTCAGGTTTGGGTTCTACAAATCAACCCGTTTTAAAAATTGGGTCGAGTTCGAGTAGATCAAGTAACTCAAAATTGATCCAAAAACGACCGAAATTGACATGAAAACTCCTATTTGAGTCGGAAACCCAAGATTGACCCGTCTTTGACCCGAAAATCAAAAATTGACCCGATTTTGACCCGAAAACTATCAATTTTAGGTCAATTTCGGGTCATTCGTGTCGGGTTGGGTTAACCCACATTACCACATGTGTGTATTAGTCTTTACTTGTCATGTCATACAATATTTTTCTATGCTTTATAGTGTAAGCTTCCTTATACGTCTTCAAAATCCTATAAATAAGAGATTTATTAAGAAACATATTTGAGATTTTATGTTATTTTTATCATTCATAAAGATATCTTAGCCTCTCACATATATTTCTTCTATCTATTCTTTTGCTTTAGCATGCTGAACATATTAGAAGAGTCAGTTATCACTCACTGATAAATTTGGATCAAACAGAATGAGTACTCCCTTAGTTAGTGCTCTCAAGATGAGTTTGCCTTAAGCGAGTATTTTTGTTCGAAGTGCACATGAGACGAGTGCCCCTTTGTGGACGTTGATATTTCGGGTAAGTCACCTTTATCTAATTGACATATGTAGGTACACAAATTTGGGTGCTCACAAGCAAGGTCCCAATTTGAACCAAATTCGTTCATAACAATCTTCAATAATATTTGACACAACATGAAAAACCGATCCAAACCCGACCCAGAATTTTTGGGTTAGACCCGACCGTTTTGGAAACGGGTCGGGTTCGGGTTCCAGGATTCAGTTCAGGTTCCAGGATTCAACCCGTTTGAAAAACGGGTCGGGTTCGAGTTGACCCAACCGGTTGCCAGGTCAACCTGGAAACTCGTTTGAACCCCTGCCCGCGAACCTACCCACTGCCCGCAGACCAGCCTGGTCCCTGCCCGCATGTCCGCGCGCCCACGTGGCTGCCCGCTGCTGCCCGCACGCCCTTGCGGCTGCCCCCTGCCCGCGACCCTGCCTGCCCCGCAAACCCTGCCCCCTGCGACCACGCCCGCCGAAGCACTACTCGTGTCCGCGCTAGGTAGCCCGCGCGCTAGGCTGCCAGCCAATCTTCCTAGGTCGGGTCGGGTCAACCCAACAAACCCGTCGGGTCGGGTCCGAGTTGACATTTTCTACCCGTTTACCTGCTCAGGTCGTGTTAGAGTTGACCCGTTTGAACCCGGGTCAGTTCCGAGTTCGGCCTGAATCTGACCCATGACCTGAAATTGACACCCATACTAATCAGCATAGACAAAAAGAGTATTTAATTTGAAATGAACTTTCAGACGTATCTTCCTATATATTTAAATTTTACTATTATGAGAGGCATATAAAGTAAAATTTCTAATATTCAAATCCCCAATTATTTGTTTGCTGTAACAGTTCAGCTTATATAATAAAAAAAAAATCTCATTTTTCTCGGCCATTTAACGCACGAAGGGCAGCTGTAACCCCGGTTGTCGCACAGATTGGTCTGTCTTAACCACTCGATCTGTTATAAAAGCACTGTGTGTCCACTGAGCTGAAGAGAGCAAACAAGAGGAAGAGAAAGATGAAGAGACCGTTAGCTGATTTGCTGAGTTACTTGATCAGACGCCCGTCGCCGCCACCCTCTCTGTCACCGCCGCCGGAGGAGATGGCGGAGAAGCCAAAGGCGAAAAAACACAGCGGCTGGAAATGCATGCCTTACATAATAGGTAGGGAAAAAAAATTTACTTTTCATGATTCGTTTCAATCATATTGGTAATTTTCTGTTGCAGTTCTTCGTTTTGGCTCAGATGCTGATGGAGAAGAGTTTCTATGCAAGAAATTTTTCTGATTTAGAAAAGATTTCTTAATATTTTTTTAAACCAGCTTTTTAAGTACAAATATTTTTAATTAAACTTTTTTTTAAAAAAAAAGTTAGATTTAGAAAACAGTAAAAAAGTTATCTCAAATGAACGGCTTTCTTATTGCTTCTTAAAGCAGCTTTTTTAATACTAAAAAACTGCTTTAAGAAGCAATAAAAAGCTGTCCCAGTCTTAAGTTTCATTTGGGGTGGCTTTTTTATTGTTTTCAAAATCTATTATAAATGAAGCTTTAGGCTTTGTTTGGGACGACTTTCTTCATGCTTTTTAAAGCGGCTTTATAATACAAAATTTTAAATTTTCGTACAATAAAGCCGCTTCACGAAGCAGTAAGAAAACCGTCCCAAACAAAACCTTAAGCTCCATTTAGGACGGTTCCAGTTTTTTTTATAAATGTTATTGTGAAGACGTTGTGAAAACGTGGCTTTTTAGAAAGCTGCAGTAGAAAATAGCTTCTTATGACAAAAATATCTTAAATTCAATGAAAAAGTAATCAATCTGAAAAACAAAGTAGTAAGAAATCCGAAGTAATTTATTTGAGACAACTTTCTCCCTATTTTATGAAGCAGCTTTTACAAAAAATAAAAAATAAAACCTAAGAAAAACCTGTGGCCAACAAAACATTAATTAAATAATTTTTTTTTTATATAAATTATATATCAGCATGGAAATATAATTAAAAATTTATTTATTTTGGTGATAATTTGTGCAGGAAATGAGACCTTTGAGAAGCTCGCCGGCGCAGGTCTGCTGGCGAACTTCACAGTGTATTTGGTGAGCGAGTTCCATATGGAGCAGGTGGAGGCAGCTAACGTGGTCAATATTTTCTTTGGAACAACCAACTTTGCACCGTTGGTTGGCGCCTTCCTCTCAGACGCTTATGCAGGCAGATTCAACACACTGGCTTTCTCCTCCATCGTCTCTTTCTTGGTAATTATAATAAATTCTTTCTTTCTGTATTTATATATATTTTTTGGTTTTATTTTTTCATTAAAGAACAAAAAAATATAAATGTACTAATTTGTTCCGGCTTTTATATTTCATTTGGGACGGCTTTCTTGATGCTTCTTAAAACGGCTATTTAGTACAAAATTTTATTTTTTATACTAAAATATCATTTTAAGAAGCAGTAAGAAAGTCATCTCAAACGAGTCCTTAATATATACTAAGACCTCATTTGAGACAGTTTTCATATTCTTAAAGTAGATTTTTAGTAAAAAAATTTAATTTTTTTATAGTAGAAAGCTGTTTTAAGAAACAATAAAAAGTCATATCAAACGAAGCCTAAAATACTCAGTATTTTTTTAAAATGAGAAATGTTGACATCATATGAATCAATGTGGACCCCTTCAAATCATAAACAATGTTAGTTGGGGTACGAGTGAGCCAAACTTACTTATGAGCTAACTCGAACTCGATTTGTGAGTCGAATTTATCGAGCTACGAATTCGAATTTGAGCTTATACATTATACAAGTTCAAGCTCGAGGCTTGACCCAGCTCTGCCATGAGCTTGCTAATCTGGCTTTATTAATATTAATTAACACACTAACATTTATATTAACACAATTAATTATTAAAATGAGTCAATCTTAAGTAGGGGTGTCAATATTTGACACGACTCGAAAATTCGACCCGAACACGACCCGAAAATTTCGGGTTAGGGTCAACCCGAACCCAAAACGGGTCGGGTTCGGGTTAGACATTTCGACCCGTTTCAAAAATCGGGTCTGGTTCGGGTTAACCCTTTGACCCGAAATTGACCCGAAAGTGACCCGATTTTGACCCGAAAACCCGATTTTGACCCGGCAACCCGAGATTAACCCGATTTTGACCCGTTTTTGACCCGAAAAGAGGAGTTTGACCCGTTTTTGACCCGAAAATTAGCCATTTTCTTGTTGGAAACGGGTCATTCGGGTCGGGTCGGGTTGACCCGGACCCGAAGCGGGTCGGGTCGGGTTGACCCGGACCCGAAGCGGGTCGGGTTCAGGTCAGGAAAATTGACCCGTTTTTAAAAACGGGTCGGGTTCGGGTTGACCCGAATAGTGCCGGGTCAGTTTCGGGTTCGACCCGAACCCGACCCGTGACCCGAAATTGACACCCCTAATCTTAAGCTTTCTCATCTGATTTGTGCATCTGAGTTGGACTCAAGCCACATATATTTCACTCTAGCTCATCAAATGAGATTGAGTCGAGTTTGAGCTCAATATAAACTAAATTAATTTGACTCAATTTAGTAAAAACTTAACTCGATTTGATTAGTTTACAACCCTAAATGCTTAGAATAATTGTAAAAATAAAATAAAATAAAATGGTACATTGGTAATTAAGAATACCACATGTTCTCAGCTGCTTCTGCAAAGCGAATAATGGTAATGTCATTTCCCCAAAAAAATAATGGCAAAGTCCCCACAAAAATATTAAAAAATTCAATATAATTCATTTGTTATAGTATTTTTAAATAAAATTGAAATAAAATAAAATAAAATAAAATAAAAGTAACCACGTTGAACGCGTGGGGGCATCTGATAAGTAAGGCCGAGAGCCGGACAAAGATGGCTAACAAAAAGCCGTACATAAGCTCATTAGGTAAATTTGACTCTATAACCCCAATAATGGCTAAAATTTAAGAAATATGTTGGTTTTTTTTTTTATAATGTGAAAATATATCCGAAATATCGATTTTCTTTTAAATGATTAATTATTATATGCGGATTCCGGACGTCGTTCTGAGGCAAATCTGAAACCGTCATGTGACATATTTGCTGGGTATCGATGCTCGGTACCGTTATGTACCAAGTGACGTGGCGCGCTAATTCTCCTTTGGAAGGTCCGGAATCCGCACAGAATAATTTCTAATTTTAAATAACATAATGCATATTGAAATTTGTCAGGAATATATTTAAATCAAAATTCATTCGAAACAAATTCGACATGATCCGAATCGATTTTATCGAACTATATTTGAATATTATTACATTCTTACTTGAATCTGATTTGAATAAGATTTGAATTTTGTTTGACCTTCACACACTTTACATCGTGATGCAAAAAGCAATTCCTAAATTCAAAAGAGGAGTAATTTGATTTGAAATGAACTTTCGTGCTTATTTTTTGAATAAATGAAAGAAGGGGCTCTTTTTTTTATTGGAATGGTGGTATCTACCGATGCCACCCCAAAGGAGGCATATGATGGCGTGTCTAATTCCTTGATGGACCTACCAGCAATCAACCCCACAGGTGCAGAACCACATAATTATTTTCTCCCCATTTAAGGAGTCCGCCATATGAGAGAAGAGTCGAACATAAGTTGAGAGGTTCTCAACCACGCTCGTCCACGAACTCAGCTAAGCCCGCTGAGGTGACATTTTTTTTTAATCTCAAATAACATTAAAGTTAATTTTTGCTATAATTTTTTATGACAAGTGTATGATAATGAATAAATAAGATATGATTAAAAAATAAAAAAAAATATTTAATTCATATCATATACACTTAAAAACTATTATCAACATTGTAATATAAAAGTAAACACGTGATGCAGCACTCAACATTATCAATCAATAAATTAAACGCCATGATTGAATAAGCAATTAAGCATCATTTATTACAATTATTGAGTAACATGGAAATAAATTTTATAAAAATATATATTTTGTATTTCTTAAGATTTGTTTGATACTGCTAATGTTTTTTTTTAAAGAAATTATTTCTTTTTATTCGCATCTTTATATTTTATTAAAAAGTAATTCTTTTCTCCGGTAAGGGAATGCTGACGCTGACGCTCAGCGCTGCCGTCCCCCAGCTCCGGCCACCACGCTGCTTCTCGCCGGCGGCGAACTCTGTGCCCTGCCCGACAACCTCTGGCCTCCACCTCGGCGTCCTCTACCTTTCCATGGCTCTTCTAGTCGTCGGCGCTGGCGGCATCCGCCCCTGTAGCCTTCCCTTCGGTGTCGACCAGTTCGATCGAACCTCCGAAAAGGGCCGAGAAGGCCTCAAACGCTTCTTCAACTGGTACGGCTGGAAACATTTTATTATTTATTTACATAAAAAATGTGACTTAGAAAACATAAATTATTCTGTGCGGATATTAGATGTAAAACATCGGCTGGAGACCAACTAGAATGTGCCACGTCAACAATATTAGACGCAGTACCAAGCAAGGGGTGACATGGCACATTATGGCTTGTATCCGGACGGAGTTCGACATCCACACAGAATAATTTTGAGAGAAATAATTAGGCTTCATTTGTTACAGCTTTCTTCCAGCTTCTTAAAGCAGCTTTTTAGTACTAAAATTAGAAATCTGCTTTAAAAAGCAGTAAGAAAGCCGTCCCAAACAAAGCCTTAATGTGAAAGATGCACCCAAACAATGTGAGAGTTTGGTTTCAATTAGGACAGGTTTTTTACTGACTTTTAAAAGCAATTTTCTAGTATAAAAATTAAAATTTTTGTACTAAAAAATTGGATTAGGAAACATTAAGAAAATTGTTGCGGGCTAGAATATATGTGGCGATAGAGTTGTAATTTTACGTTTTAGTATTGCACGGATATCCAGCTCATACACAGAGAATACATGATTTTTTACGTGGAAAACCCTAGAAAGAGGAAAACCACAAGGCCTTGCTCAGTTGAAGAGATTTCACTAGAGTTTGAGTTGAATACAACAGGTTGACTCGTCCGTGAGGGCGATCATATTACAAATGTCAACCGTATAGTTAAAGTCTAGTGTTAAACTCGGAAGTCGGTGCGTCAGTTAATAGTCTGATTGTGATTTGGCAGAATGTTGGCGTCAGTTGATAGTCTGGCAAAGTTTAGGGCCTCAAGTGGTGGTTCAGTGAATGTGAGGGCCTCAAGTGGCGGTCCAGCGAATGTGAGGGCCTCAAGTGGTGGTCTAGCGAAGGCGAGGGCCTCAAGTGGTGGTCTGGCGAGGGCGAGGTCGTCAGGTGGTGGTCCGGTGAAGGCGAGGGCCTCAGGTGGTGGTCCGGCGAGGGAGAGGGCCCCAAGTGGTGGTACGGCGAAGGCGAGGGCCTCAGGTGGTAGTCCGGCAAGGGCGATGATGTTAGGCAGAAACTTCTTCCTTTTCATCATTCTCTTCTTCGTTCTCTTCTCTTCTTCTATTTTTCTCTTCTTGATTGGATCCCTTTTCAAGAGAAATAAGACGTCTATTTATAGATTTCTGAAGTGGCATGACCCGTATATAGGTGAGAGATAAGGGTAAATAGGGGGTGGTTGGATGGACGACCGATGTTGAACCACTTGATCATTGAGCGTTTAATGGATATTTGAATGTCTTAGTGATGTTGGTTTTTGGTGATATTGGGCTCGTTGGATTTGTCTCGTCAAGCCGCTCGATTTGACTATAAGCACTTTATGTTTGAAAACCGTTTGGTAATACAAATTGTGGTTTGAATCTTCTAACAGCGCTTCTAACCCTTGATTTGGACCCGTTTAGACACGGATTGGGTTAGATTTAGTGTCGTTGGGTTCGTATTCTCGAGACGCTCAGTTCGACTATAAGTATGATGAAATCGGAGTTTGGATGGTCCCAATATTAATTTTGAAAGTTTCCCACATGATTTCACATTGAGATTCGTGCCCGATCAAGATAATTTTTTGGATAACATATCAAAAATAATCCCTAAGGAAACCTTGATCGATCCTAAACTTATATTCATCCTTATCTAATAATTTATCATAAGAGTGAAAATGTTAGGATCTTAGTTTTAGGAATTTATAACTTTAGAAATAATTTAATTATTTTATTTTATTAATTTTCATTAAAAAAATATAACATAAATCACTTTTAAAAATTCAAGAAAAAAATTCACTTATATAGATTTACGATTTAAGATGATAATTTTCTTAATAGAGACTCCGTATTCGAACCACGCGTTATTTATTTTATTTCTTTAATTTATAATTAAATTGACTTAATAAACTAAAAATTACCAAGTCAATCATGGAATTGAAACTACTAATTAAAAAATTACTATTTAATATTTTTAATAAATAATTTTAGATGAGATTGAAGCTTCGTTTGGGACGACTTTCCTATTGCTTATTAAGAAACGGTTTTTTTTTGGGAATGTTGTTTAGGGGGGTTAATATTTGACACAACCCAAAAATCTAACTCGAACTCAACAACAACAAAAAAAATGTCGGGTTCGAGTCAAACCGAACCTGCAATGGGTCGGGTTCGGGTTAAAGGGTTCAACCCATTTGAAAAAATGGGTCGATCTGGGTTGACCCAGAAACCCAACATTGACTCGGACTGGTCCGGAAACCGAGTCAGCTCATGCTACTCGGCCATCCGCATCATCCCGTGTCACGCCAGCTCCACCGTCCACGTCTTGCCTCGTCACATCGCGTCCGTTCAGGCATCCACATCATCCCGTTGTCGGCCGTTCGCGTTCGCATGCTCTTCGTCGTCTAGCACATCTGCAGTTGTATGCGTCATCCCGCCATTGGCTGTCCACTTGCCCTTCGCCATCGACCGTCAGTTGCCTTATGTCCGTCGTCTGCTTGCAGTCCGCTATCGGTCGTCCACTTGCTATCTACGTGCCATCCGCCAACCGTATTATGCCATCCGCGTGCCGTCGCTGACCTAATTTTGCAGGTCGTGTCGGGTTGACTCGGATTCGAGGCAGGTCGGGTTCGGGTTGACCCGAATAGTTCTGAGTCAGTTTGATATTCGAACCCAACTCGTGTCCCGAAATTGACAACCCTACGATTTTCTTACTACTTATATATATATATATATATATATATATATATATATATATATAT
Source organism: Dendrobium huoshanense (assembly GCA_016618105.1). Taxonomy (NCBI): domain Eukaryota; kingdom Viridiplantae; phylum Streptophyta; class Magnoliopsida; order Asparagales; family Orchidaceae; genus Dendrobium; species Dendrobium huoshanense. The sequence goes on along the minus strand of CM028342.1, from coordinate 2,796,198 downwards.
GAGGAACATCATGATCATGGAAGTTTGATTATTTATTAAAAATCGTTATTTTATTATAATTTTATTTATTTATGTTCTAATATATATTGATAATTCCAACAGGTACTACTTCACCTCAACTCTTGCTCTGTTCATTGCCATGACTGTGATGGTCTATGTCCAAGACTCCATCAGTTGGTCCATTGGCTTCGGCATTCCCACAAGCCTCATGCTTCTCGCCCTCATCCTCTTCTTCCTCGGCACGCCTCTTTACGTTCACGTCCCTCCTAACGGCAGTGTCTTCTCCGGCATCGCCCAAGTATTTGTCGCCGCCTTCCATAACCGCCGCCTCCCTCTCCCCTCCTCCGCCGCCGCACTCTACAACCCAATCTCACACGACGACCGTTATGTCACCCCTCTCCCACTGACCTACAGCTTCCCTTTCCTCACCAAAGCTGCCATCTTGTCCCCTTCTATCGGCTCACCGCCGAGCTCCTGGCGACTCTGCACCCTTCAACAGGTCGAAGAAGTGAAGTGTTTGATCCGCATCATACCAATCTGGGCCTCCGGAATCATTTGCTTCATCGCCCTAGGCCAACAATGGACTTTCGCCGTCCTCCAATCGATGAAAATGAACCGTCATCTAGGTCCCCACTTCAAGATCCCCCCTGGTTCCGTCGGAACAATCTCCATGCTCGGACTGACCTTCTTCATTCCAGTCTACGACATGGTGATTGTTCCAGTTGCTCGCAGGATCACGAAGCTTGAGGGAGGGATCACGCTTCTGCAAAGGCAGGGGGTTGGGTTACTCATATCGATTTTGTCGATGGTGGCAGCGGCAATGGTGGAGAAGAAGAGGAGGGAGAAGTCTTTGGAAGGGGTGGCGATTTCAGTACTGTGGTTGGTGCCTCCATTGTTAGTCATGGGAGTTGCAGAGGCGTTTAACGGGGTGGGGCAGATAGAGTTCTATAATCGACAGTTTCCGGAGCACATGCAGACATTGGCAGGATCTCTGTTCTTTTGCAGCTTGGCCGGAGCAAGCTATTTGAGCAGCTTGTTGATAAGTGTGGTGAGGAAGGCGACAGAAGGGGAAGGGAAGAGGAGTTGGCTTGAGGATGATATTGATAAGGGAAGGCTTGACTATTTTTATTATTTGATTGCAGGGATGGGGGTTGTGAATTTGATTTATTTTGTGATTTGTGCGAGTTTTTATAGGTATAAGGGAGTGGAGGAAGTGAAGGTGGTGAAGGAAGGGGGTGGTGAGGGAGATATTGAGGTTTGTAAGGTTGTTAAGTCTGGAGAATTGTAGAGATTTAGGTTTGGTTTCATTTAGGTCGGTTTTCTTACTGTTTTTTAAAACAGTATTTTAGTACAAAAAATTTCTTGAAAATTTTTTGTGCTAAAAAGTTGTTTTAAAAAGAAGAAAAGAAAACTGTCTCAAACAAAATCTTAGGCTTTGTTTGAGTCGATTTTCTTATTGCTTCTTCAAGTAATTTTTTAGTATAAAAATTATAATTTTTGTACTAGAAAGCTGCTTTAAGAAGTAATAAGAAAATCATTCCAAACAAAATTTTAGTTTATAAAGTTCTATGAAATTAATGTTTGATAAATAAATAATATATATATATATATATATATATATATATATACATATAGAAGGTATGTTAGAGGATAATATAATTAATGTTCAAAATTTGTATTAATAGAATTTAATGTTATTTTAATTTTTTTTAGTAAGTCTATTTGCTCCTAGTTCATTATTTTTTTATAGGGGGATTTACATACATATCATTTTATTTGATGATATTTACATATCTAATACATAAAACTTTAATATTACTTTCCTGTCACTCATATAAAATTTTAATATCAAATATATCACTCATATATTTTATTCTTACCATCCATACCACCTTATAAACTTTAATATTTCATTGCATGGAACACCCTATAAACTTTAATGTTTCATTCCATGCATCCATATTTGTTTTATGGGTGATAGACATGTAATATTAAGATTTTAAGTGCTATATAAGTAAATAGTATGAAATAAAGTGACATGCATGTAAATTCCCATGTTTTATATTATGTATGTAAGGGTGCTTAATTCAGTGCAATGGAAGAAGATTTTAAGAAAAAATTGAGAGAGGTTATCACGTGAATTTGTGCTGAGATTAGTGCTTAATGCAGCAGAACACAACCATGAAGAGTTTACCGGAGGGATAGAACCAATGAAACAGTAACAGGCAGCAAGCCTTCTATAGAGTGATAAAATAAGGAAGCTGGTTTCTACTTACAACCTTCCAGGAGATAAAAGGTAAAGCGAGATATTATAAAAAATACTAAATAAAAGCCAGCTAGGAAAATAAAAGTTCATAACCGAAAAGTCAGGCAGCCAGGGTAGTGGCTGTCGCGAAAGTGGGAAGCCTGCAGAGAACGAACTGGCCAGTGACCCAGGGATAACGTCCGCGTCAATTCTCCCCCGGTTCCGAGAAACTCGACTCCGACGATGTTTCAACGGGCTGTGAGCTGTCAGGCGCATGATACGTATACATATCAGCAATGTTGAAAGTTGAGGACGTGTGAATGTCTGGCGGGAGATCAATTACATATGCATTATCATTAATCTTGTGCAGGATGGGAAAAGGTCCGATCTTCCTCGGACTCAACTTTGAATATGTACCATGGGGATAACGTTCTCGTCGCATCCGAAGCATGATCACTAATTCACCTACATTAAACACCTTGTGCCTGCGGTGTTGATCAGCAGCCTGCTTATACCGAGCAGTGGACCTTTGCAAATTTTCCTTGACTGTTCTGATTGTGTTTTGAGCTTCCGACAGTGACTGGAATGTAGACGATTTGGGCGTTTTAGGTAGTATAGCAATGTCAACCAGCTGATTGGGCGCCTTCGTATACACCACCTGAAATGGTGAATAGCCCGTAGAACGATTTGGCGTAGAATTATACGCAAATTCAGCGTGACCCAAGTGTTCTTCCCATCTCTTTGGATTGTCCTGAACAAGACAGCGGAGCATATTGCCTAGTGTTCGGTTGACAACCTCCGTCTGACCGTCAGTCTGCGGGTGGTAAGCCGAACTTAACTTGATGTCGGTGTGTAATTTTTTCCATAAGTCCCTCCAAAAATGACTTACAAATTTGAAATCTCGATCAGACGTGAGACTTCGAGGAATTCCATGGAGTCTCACTATTTCCTTAAAGAAGAGCTGTGCCACATTAATCGCATCAAAGGTTTTTTTGCACGGCACGAAGTGTGCCATTTTGGAGAAACGGTCCACTACAACCATAATAGAATCCGAACCTCTCTTGGTTCGGGGTAGCCCCAATACAAAATCAAGTGATAGATCCTCCCAAATTGAGTCTGGAATGGGCAATGGCATATACAAACCAGTGTTCTGAGCCATCCCCTTGAATCGCTGACAAACAAAGCACTTCTCGACGAACCGAGTCACGTCTCGCCTCATATGAGGCCAGAAAAATTTCATTTGTATCAGCTCCATAGTTTTATCCCTACCGACGTGGGCCGCCAAACTACCACAATGGATTTCCTTGATTAGTTGGGGACGCCAAGATGAATCGGGCACACAGAGGCTGTTGCCTTTGAAGAGAAATCCTTGCTGCAAAGTATAATCTTGCTTTGGACGCCCCACTTGGCACGCGGCCCAGACAGCTGAGAAATCCTTGTCAGTTTCATACAGGTCTTGAAGAGAAGATAGTCCCGTGACTTCCGTCTGTAAGTGAACGAGCAGCGCCTGTCGTCTGCTTAATGCGTCTGCGACCTTGTTGATCTTCCCGGCTTTATGCTTGATGGCGAAGCTAAAACGTTGCAGAAATACAATCCATCTAGCATGCATCCTGTTGATGTTCTTTTGATTATTAATGTATTGGAGTGCATGGTTGTCGCTACTGAGGATAAATTCACGGTGCAGCAAATAGTGCTCCCAATGTTTAAGAGATCGAACCACAGCATACAGCTCTTGCTCATAAGCAGACCACTTTTGACGGGGTTGGCTCAATTTTTCGCTGAAATATTCAACTGGACAGCCTTCTTGCGACAATACTGCACCAATGCCAACCGCCGAAGCGTCAGTATCAACTTGGAAAGGCTTATCAAAGTCAGGAAAGGCCAATACAGGTGCCTGTGAGAAAATAAAATCATCTAACTTTACTTTATTTTATTATTATTTAAATTATTTAAATATAATTCTTTTATGTAAGTGTTTAATTTAATAGAATATAATAGAATTTATACTGTATAATAAATTTATGGTATTTAAATAGAGAAAAAGAAGGAGGGAGAAATATACTTTTGAAATAATTTTTGAAATAAAATTTATCTTATTTTATTTATGAAAAATAATCTGCTTTATTTATATTTTTTGAATATTCTCTTTTAATTGAATCCGTATAGTCGAATATCAGACCGCCTCGAAAGACAGACTGATATCCTTCTATTGATTCTAAATAAAGAGAACAGACAATTCGCTTTCCTAATCAGGTATGACGTAGGGAATATACAAATCACCCGAAAGGATGATCCGTATTTTCCCTAATTACCTAATTAGATTAGTGAATTGTCGATTCATTCCTAAAATCAAGTATACAGACGATATTTGATTTACTTATGAAAGTAAATCGAATATCTATCTATTTCTTGATTATAATGAATGAATCTAAATAAAAATATAAATAAGACAAGGTTTTCTATTTAAAAATAAGAATTTTATCTTCTCACATGATTTGCTTTATTTATATTTAGGATATATTTCTCCCAATTAAATCTACATAGTCGGATGTTATACTGCCCCTAAAGACAGATTAATACCCTTCTATTGATTTTAAAGGGAGAAGCAGTACAATTCATTCTTCTAATCAGGTGTAGTATAGAGAATATTCAAATCATCCTGAAGGGATGACGAGTACATTCTCTAATCGACCTGATTAGACTAACGAATTGTAAGTTTATTTCTATAATTAAGTATAGAAGACATTTGATTTGTTAGTGAGAAACAAATCAACTATCTATCTATTTCCTAATTATAGAAATAACTCCTAAACGTGAATAAAACCTAATCTACGTCCACAGATCTTTCCCCTGCCTCAGAAAGGAACTTTGGTAGGGTTTAGATTATTCTGGGTTTTAGACTCCCTACAGGGGCAAGCCCCTGTAGTTAATTACATCTCCTAAGAGAACACTCTCGATTTAAATGAAGACTAATTGATTCTAAAAATTATATATAAATTTAATTAAATATTTGGGCTAATTTAAATTTCCACGATCAGGCTTTAGATTATAGAGTTGAATTTATAAGAGTTAGAATTGATTAGAAGGAGGAATGTGCAGAGAAAAGTGTATACAATCTGGACTTACCACCTACCTAGAGTGGGCTGCCAGCTAACAATCCTAATCACAACAATTCGCCAATGATGCAAGAGTTAAGGTAACTCTATCCTAGGAATCAAGGAGTTTATTGAAAATAAATGCAAGGAGATATGCTTACAAAAACCAAAAATCTACTCGTATGCGAATGATGTATGAAGCAATTTATATATGAAAGAGCTGGTTTTTTTTATTAATATAATTTTCATCGGTTACACCCCAGAATTTGCAGTAAAGTAATGGTGGCCAGGATCCACCGACAACAAACCTGGGTTCTAAGCCTACGATAAAATAGAATTAAATATAACTGCTTAGGGTCTTCAGGCTCCGGGTCTTCTATGGAATTCCAAAAAGGAACGTCCTTCTGAAGGAGGACATTACTTTTTGGAGCCCCATTTGTATATTTATAAGCAGTTATCTTTGATTCTTTTACAGACTCCAGACGCTGTACAGACTCAATCTATATACAACAATTCTATGAAATGAAAAGCAGTACATCAGATCCTAAAAACATTCTACTGTTGCAGTAATATAAAAGACAGGAAATAAAGCAGTTATATAATGATGCATGTTATGAGTGCGTTGTGTACAGTTATAAATGCAGGAAAGTAAAGACATAAAAGTAAAGTACACGGCCCTCACTTTATTCACTCCGCTCTCTGGTGCACAGACAGAAAAGTAAATATGTATGCTAATGCAGTACAGAAAAGTAAGCAATCACACATAGGTGCCCTCTAGGCAAGACACCCGCAAGCAAACCACAACAATCCACCGGCCTAACTTAGGCTAGAGTTGGTTGTCCTAGCAAGCATCTAAGTGTGTGAAGAAAGCTGTGTGGCTTGGATAGGTCCTAATAGGTTTATTTGTTTAAATTACATGTATTATTAGGATTGATGTATTATAGGTCAAAGGAATTTAATTAAAATTTAAGTAAAGTATATTTGAATTTATTAAGAATTATTTCAATTTTAAATGTTGGAGTTATTTAATTTAGTTATAAAGAATCT
>CM028342.1:2676367-2789311 GCA_016618105.1 Dendrobium huoshanense | reverse complement strand
TAACTTGTGTGGATCAGGTTGGATCGAATCCCCCTGAGATTAATCGTCAAAATTTGAAAATGATGATATATATCCTCTTAGGATATTAAACATATCCAAAGTTGTGTTGTCAAATCATCGCTTGATGACATTAACTTGTGTGGATGAGGTTAGATCGAAACCCCCTGGGATTGATCGTCAGAATTTGAAAATGATGATATATATCCTCTTAGGATATTAAACCTATTCAAAGTTGTGTTGTCAAACCATCGCTTGATGACATTAACTTGTGTGGATGAGGTTGGATCGAATCCCCCTGAGATTGAGCGTCAGAATTTGAAAATGATGATATATATCCTCTTAGGATATTAAACATATCCAAAGTTGTGTTGTCAAAGCATCGCTTGATGACATTAACTTGTGTGGATGAGGTTGGATCGAATCCCCTTGGGATTGATCGTCTGTTGATTGAGATACCATGAATATTATATTTTTCTCAAATCAATGATATACTTAATATTTTATTTTAGGACCACTTATACTCTCCTGTTTAAAGAAAATGACATAATGATAATGATCAAGCAAAATTTTACTATATAAAAGATAATATAACATTTCATGATGGAAATAGAAAGGCTACATAATAATTCAATTAGAAAATAGTTTTATTAATAACTACTGATAATATTTGCGGAGATTTCCGATATTTCAAGTATGGGGCAGCATTTTTCCGTCATCATCTTTTAACTTGAATGTTCCAGGTTTGACCATGGATGCCACCATATAAGGGCCTTCCCATAATAGTGATAGCTTGTTACGTTGGGGGCACTTTCCAGCTGCTTCAAGACTTCGCAGAACTAGATCTCCAACTAAGATGCATCAGGGTTTCACCTTTCGATTATAGTGGCGAGCTATTCGTTGATGATATGCCGCAATTTTAAGGGATGCCATGTCTCTTATCTCAGGAAGAAAATCCAAATTGTCTCGAAGTTTTTCTTCATTATTGTTAAAGTTGAAAGTCTGAACCCTGAGACTTGGGACTCTAATATCAACCGGGATGATTGCTTCCGTGCCAAAGCAGAGGTTGTATGGAGTTTCTCCTATTGGAGTTCTAGAAGTAGTGCGATAAGCCCAAAGAACATTTGGGAGCTCATCAGCCCATTGCCCCCAGCCTTTTCAAGACGTGTTTTTAGTCCTTTAAGTATAGTCCGATTTGCAACCTTCATCTGTCCATTTGTTTGAGGATAAGCCACAGTTGTATGCACCAGCTGTATATGGAGGTCTTTGCAAAATGCTGTAAAGATTTTTCCAGTGAATTGGGTTCCATTGTCAGTGATGATTTTTGCCGGAATACCAAAACGACAAATAATATTCTTCCATACAAATTGTTTTTCATTTGCTTCTGTAATTTTTGCAAGAGCTTCGGCCTCCACCCACTTGGTGAAGTAGTCCACTGCCAAGATGATAAATTTTTGCTGTCCGGTGGCTATTGGAAATTGTCTCATTATATCAACCCCCCCATTGGGCGAAAGGCCAAGGGCTCTGAAATGACGAAAGTTCAGTGGCTGGTAAATGCGTGAGATTGGAGTGTAATTGACAATTGTTACACTTCTAAGTGAACTCCAGTGCATCCTGGTTTATTGTCGGCCAATAGAATCCTTGTCTTAGGATTTTGTTGGCCAATGCTTTTCCTCCAAGATGTTCCCCGCATATACCTGAATGAACTTCTCGTAATGCATAATCGGCCTCTGAAGGCGGAAGTCATTTAAGATATGGCCCGCTGAAGGCTCGTTTATATAATTCTCCACCAATGACAGTAAAGTTAGCTGCTTGCCTTCGGAGTCGTATTGCAGTTGTTGGATCTACAGGTAGCACTCCTTCTTGTAGGAATGATAGTATATGATCAATCCAAGAAAGCTCCTTTGGCTTGTCGATTGATTGTATAACACATGGTCCTTCGATGCTAGGAAAGTGTACTTCTTCGATATATTTTCTCTTAAAAAGATCACCGTTTAGTGATGTAGCGAGTTTTGAAAGAGTATCTGCACGAGTGTTTTGTTCTCGAGGTATATGAATAATTTCAAATTTCTCTATGCGGTTGAGAAGCGACTTCACCATATCACAATATCGTGCTAATTGTGGATTTTGAGCCTCAAATTCTCCTCTTACTTGAGAGACTACAAGTTGCGAGTCAGAATGTACTATTAAATTTTGCACTTCACATTCTATAGCTAGCCTCAGCCCGACAATAAGAGCTTCATACTCAGCGACATTATTAGTTGAAGAAAATTTTAGACGCAGCCCAAATTCAATAGTAGTATGATGAGGAGAGATTAACAAAATTCCAGCCTCAACCCCAGAGCTTTCAGAAGCTCCATCAACATATAATGTCCAACAAGGAGAAGAGAAAAGCTGGATTGATGTTTCATTGGAAATCGGAACAGTACATTTGACCACAAAATCAGTCAAGACTTGTGATTTGATATCTGGTCTGGGTAAGAAGTGGATGTCAAACTCTCCCAGTTCTATTGACCATTTAATTAGCCTTCTTGAAGCTTCGGGTTTTTGAAGGATACTCTGTAACGGAAGATTTGTGTAAACCCCAATTGTATGAGCTTGAAAATATGGCCTTAATTTTCTAGCAGAAAATACTAACGCCAAAGCTGTCTTGTCGGCAAATGGGTAGCGTCCCTCAGTCTCAGAAAGAATTTTACTGACATAGTATACTGGTCGTTGAATAGCATTTTCTCCTCGGACTAGCACTGAGCTTATGGCATTCAAAGAGACAGCTAGATATAAATATAACTTTTCTCCTTGCATTAGTTTTGATAGAAGAGGGGGTGAAGCCAAATAAGTTTGAAGTTGTTCAAAAGCTGCTTGACATTCATCTGTCCATTGAAATCCTTTATTTCGGGCATTTCTTAGTATTTTGAAGAAAGGCAAATATTTATCTCCTGAACGGGCCAAGAAACGAGATAAGGCAGCTATTCTTCCATTCAGACGTTGAACTTCTTTTATATTCCTTGGAGGCACCATATCTCTCAAAGCTTTGATTTTTTCAGGGTTAGCTTATATACCTCTATGAGTAACCATGAATCCCAAAAATTTTCTAGATGTGACTCCAAAAGCACATTTTGCAGGATTGAGTCGTATGTTGTAATGTCAAAGGAGGCTAAAGCATTGCTCTAGATCAAAAATATGTTTTGTCCTTTCAAGAGTTTTAACCAACATATCATCTATATATACCTCCATTGAACGACCTATGAGGTCTTTAAAAACTTTATTCATGAGGCGTTGATAAGTCGCCCCAGTGTTTTTGAGTCCGAAGGGCATGACCTTATAGCAATATAGCCCCTTATCAGTTTGAAAAGCAATTGCTTCCTCATCTACATGATCCATTCTTATTTGATTATATCCAGAGTATGCATCCATGGAACTTAACATTTGATGTCCTGACGTTGCATCAACTAATTGATCAATACGAGGAAGTGGGAAACTATCCTTTGGGCAAGCCTTATTGAGATCTGTGTAATCCATGCACATCCTCCATGCCCCACTAGCTTTTTTAACCATCACGACATTAGCAAGCCAAGTTGGATAATATACTTCTCTTATGAATTCAGCTTTCAAAAGCTTATCTACTTCTTGCTCTATAGCTTTTTGGCGATCTGGTGCAAAATTTCTCTTCTTTTGGATGATTGGTTTAAACGTATGATTTATCCTGAGAGAATGCATAATAATATGTGGGTCAATTCCAGGCATATCTGTCGAACTCCATGCAAAAATATCTTGATTTGTTCTTAAAAAATCTATATATTGTATCTTTTCTTCATCAGAAAGTAAAGATCCGATCTACACCGTTCTGAGTGGATCTTCTTCTGATATAGAGACACAAATTAAATCCTCTATTGGGGAAGCTCTATAAAGGTCATCTTCATTTTGCATATCAAAATTTTCAATGCTTAAAGTAACAGATGGGTGAGGTTGAGCCTGTCTGAGATAGCAAGATTGTGCCTCCTGTTGATTTCCTCGCACTTCTCCAATCTCTGTTGGAGTTGGGAATTTCATCTTCAGATGAGGTACTGAAGCGATAGCTTTAAAAATTGATTGCAAAGGTCGCCCAAAGATAGCATTATATGCCGATTCTGATTTAACCACAATAAATTGAACTGAATGAGTAACTTGTCGAGGAAATTCCCCCATTATGACAGGGAGCATAATTGTTCCTTCTACTCCTACTGGACGATTATCAAATCCATACAATGGTCCAGCAGCAGGTTGAAGCTTCTCTCTAGCCAACCCCATACTAAGAAAAGTTGAGTAAAATATGACATCAACAGAACTCCCATTATTGATTAAGATTCTTTTAACATTATAACATGGATCTCCAATACCAGCATTAATGATAAGTGGGTCTTGGTGTGGAGTATGAATCCCTTCTAAGTCAGAATCTCCAAATGTGATGGAGTGATCAAATCGTGCCTTCTTTAGAGTCGGTTCCTCCGAGCTGGTGAGTAAGATTTGAGAGGATATTAAGGGCCCCCTGTAATAGTTTCAATTTCTCCAACTATCTGACGATTTGTATGTTGTTGCCTTTGTTGCTGTTGATGATGCTGATGTTGGTTTTGCCCCCCAGCAGGATTAGCCTCATTTTGAACATGTGGATTTTGAGTGAATTGACGAAGATATCCATGTTGAATTAGCCTTTCAATTTCTTCCTTCAATTGTCTACAGGCTTCAGTTGTATGTCCGCGGTTTCGATGAAAGTGACAATAATAATCTTGATTTCCAGAATTTGGCTTTAGCGGTTGGGGCCATTTAATAGTTTGCTCATGTTGTATAGCCATAAGAATATTAACACGAGTTGTATTTAACGGAGTGTACTCCTTCTTTGGCCTGTAATCCCGATTTTGCTGAGGGGGCCGTGGTGGAAGATCTTGATTCCTCTTCTGAGACTTTAAGGCTCCAGCTCCAGCTTTGTGCCCATTCTTTCTCTTATTAGAAGGCGGTTCAAATTGTTTTCGATGAGTATTGATAGCCTCATCAGCAGTAATTTGAGCTTTTACTCTGTGAATTAAGTCAGCATAAGAATGAACTATTTCTCTCATTAATGCAGAGTAAAAAGGTTCGGAGCGCAACCCTCCAAGAAAAACACCTCGTAGTAATTTAGGATCAACACCTGGGATTTGTCGAGCTTCAGAAGAAAATCATTGAAAATAGTCTTTCAAAGATTCTCCTTCATTCTGACGGATTCCAGAGAGATGTGATGAATATTTAATAATTCTTTGATTAGCAACAAACTATTCGACAAAGAGTTTTGCAAGATGAGCAAAACTATGGATTGTATTTCTAGGGAGAGCATAGAACCAAGTGCGAGCTTGACCCTTTAGGGTGGCAGGAAAAACTTGACAAAGAAGGGCATCAGAAGCTCGTTGTATATGCATAATTGTTCGATAATAATCAACGTGTTCATAGGGATCAGATGACCCATCGTATGAATCAATGTTTGGTAGCTTAAACCCTGTTGGAATAGGCTGTATAAGAATTTTGTATATTAGTGGAGAAGATTCTTGAAAGCTTCGCTGTATATTGAAATGATTCCTTTCCCGTATTGGGAATTCTTCTTGGACCAGTCGTCGTAATTCATCTCTTATGACATCGCGAGGAGTATCTAGAGCAGGTTGAAGATTTTGCATCTGATGGGCTCTAGGTGCAGGATGTGTTGAACTAGCAGCATCATCTATTTACGGATTATATTGTGGAGGAGGAGCATGATTTTGATGAACATTGTCAAATTGCTGGTCCATATCATTTTGTTGGCAATGATGGAGAGGAGGTTCATCATTTTGAGACGGCATCCTTTGCTGGCCTACCTCCTCCAATATTTCGAGGATCCTTGCCTGTTGTTCCTCCATCCTACGAATTCGATTTTCCAAGGAAGAAGGCCCTTCCCTCTGATAATTACGACGTCCATGATTGCCAGATGGGAATCTAGTTCGATGCGTATTTGAGCGAGAGAATCTATTGCTGGTATTACTTCGATCAGCCATTGAAGAAATATTGGGAAAGCTTTCCCACTAACGGCGCCAAATTGTTGCGGACTAGAATATACGCGGCAGTAGAGTAAAAAATATAACGTCTTAGCAATATACGTATACCCAGCACACCAACATATAATTAAGGGAGAAGCACCAAAAACTTTTTTACGTGGAAAACCCGAAAAGGGAAAAACCACGGGGCCTGGCCCAGATGAGAAATTTCCACTATATCTAGATTCGTTACAACATTTGATTCACCCCTTTACTTGAAGATGTCATAATTACAACAAGTTAGTAATAGACAAAAATCTGGCGATGATTGATAAACCGACCAAAATAAGGCAGTAGTTGGGATAAGCTTCAGCGACGGTTAGAAGAGGACTCAGGAGATGATCGGCAGGAAAACCTGCGATGGTCAGTAGGAACCCTGGCAATGGTCGGCAGGAAAACCGGCGGTGGTCGGCAGGAACCCCGGCAATGGTTGGCAGGAAAACCGGCGGTGGTGCAGGAAGCCCGGTGGTGGTCGGCAGGAACCCCGGCGGTGGTCGGCAAGAACCCCGGCAATGGTTGGTAGCAAAACCGGCGGTGGTCGGCGGAAACCCCGATGGTGGTCGGCAGGAACCCCGGCGCTGGTCGGCAAGAACTCCGGCGGTGATCAGTAAGAACTCCGGCGGTGGTCGGTGGCAAGAGAGCTCCCAAATTTCTCCCTTCTCTTCTTCTCCTTTCTCTTCACTTGAGTCCTTTTGTAAAGAATGAGGGCTCTATTTATAGTTTTTCTGGAGTGGCATGGCTTGTAAATAGGTGTGAGATCAAGGGCGAATCGGGAGTGGTTTGAATGGACGGTCGATATTGAATCTCTTGATCGTGGACCGTTTATTGGACATTTGAAGGCCTTGATAAAGTCGGAATTTGGTGATCTTGGGCTCGTTGGATTCGTCTCGTCGAGACGTTCAATTCGAGTATAAGCTTGTGAAAATTGGAGACCGTTTGGTAACTCAAATTGTGGTTCGAATCTCCCAACAGCACTTTGGGTCTTTGATTCAGACTCATTTGGGCTCGGATTGGGTTGAGTTTGGTGTCGTTGGGTTCGTATTTCCGAGACACTCAATTTGACTATAAGCTCGCTGAAATCGGAGTTCAAATGCTCTTGAATTTAATTTTGAAAGCTTACAACTCAATTTTGCATCGAGATTCGGGCCTGATCGAGATAATTTTTTGATGATATATCAAGAATTAATCATTGATATATATATATATATATATATATATATATATATATATATATATATATATATATTATATATATATATATATATATATATATATATATATTAAAATATCTGTCTAATATTTATATATGAATAAAATTATTATTATTATTATTATTATTGTAGTAGTTGTTGTTGTAATATAGTCTTATTATTAAAGATGGTTTCTTTTATTAAGATTTCTTTAATTTATCACTCTATTTATATATAATCACTCTTGTATCACATATTCATTCGATTCAATAAAATGCATTACAATCTAACTTTTCTAGCACTATCGAAGTGTGAGACATAACAAAATTCTTTTCCAAATTCAAATAAATAAAAACTTATGATATCCAATAATTCAAATTTATTAACAGTAATTTCATAAAATATTTTAGAAACAAGTTGCGATCATCACTAATGAATCCTTATAATCTTCAATACTATTATGGTCAGTGTAAGCCAATTGGCATAATAAAGGCAAAAACAAAAATAAATTCTACTAAACTATTCTATTAATAAAAATTGTCCTTTTAATTTATTTATTATTATTATTTTATATTATTCCATTTATTATGAGAATTGCTACCTACAAAATATAAATGTGAAGAACTATATGATATATATATATATATATGTCAAACTCCACATAATACATATGAACAAAAAATTTAAATAATTGAAATTTTAGAACCCCACAACCTTTGTTTATTCAAGCTTGATTCATGCATAGACAATAGGCCTCCAATGATTTATATAGCAACCTTTAATTGAGGTTGTCGGCATGCCCCTTGTTGTCAGATGTTGTGAGGAGGAGTTAGGCCGGGCCATGCAACAACTAATGATAAATATTTCCATCATAAAGAATAAATTAAGTTTGCATTATCGCTTTTATAATTGCTTTAAGGACACTAGTTGTGTAATGCCCCATAATAAAATTTGAATGATTATCTATGTTATCTTCTTTATATATATATATATATATATATATATATATATATATATATATATATATATATTATATATATATATATATATATTATATATATATATATATATATATTATATATTATATATATATATATAAGGATTTGTGTCAATATCACTCCAATTGGTCCTCACCTCTTCGCTGACCTAACATCATAAAAATCTACATAATTAGCGTAAATGTTCGGCAAGTGATCAAAATTCTATCATTTCTTTCAATGTATGCTAAAGAATCAATATGCATTTTTAGTTTTTGTCAATATCAATTATCACTTAACATAAACAATAAAAAAATTTAAAAATTAATATTATTAGTAAAGTCAAAAAAGAGCTATCAAACTATCAAACTAAAAAAAAAAAACAGTACAGAAGACTATCACTCAATATGAGTCATATCAGTATGTTATGCTATATTGTATTAATATTAATGTCATTATAAGCTTAGTTATATCTGTCAGTCAGTTTAATATATTGTCAGTTTATCATGAGTAAAATCAAGACAAGACATATAATTTTAATATGGTGTTTTCTTCCTTACATCTCACTACAGGAAAAACGTCGAAATCCGGCGGTTTTTTTCCGGCGGTTACTCTATATTAACCGGCGGTTTTTTTCCTTACCGGCGGTTTTTTGACCGCCGGCAAAAATCGCGTAGGAAACTTTCACCGGCGGTTTATTGTGGCGGCGGTTTGCCGGCGGCTTAGACCGCCGGTTACAGGCGGATTTTGAACCGGCGGTCTTCCGAGTGTTAGACCGCCGGTTATTTGACCGACGGCTTACCGGCGGTAAATATACCGACGGTTTGCCGGCGGTATAGTTGGCGTCGTTTGTTTTTGAAACCGCCGGAGGGCGCCGGTAGACCGCCGGTCTTTTACCGGCGAACGCCGGCGGTTCAACTCGTCGGTGCAATCGACGATATAAACCGCCGGCGAACCGCCGATAATAAACCGTCGGTAATCGCCGGTAATAAACCGGCGGTGTAATGCCTTTACCGGCGACTGATTATTGGCCGTCCGGTATCGTAGTTTCCGGCGGCCAAACCGCCAGTTAGCCGCCAGAAACCTGTAACACCTGCAAAACAAATTAACAGCATCCCCTCTATTTGAGGGAGGTTCACCCTAAAATCTAAACCTGCAGAAAGAGCAATATATGTTGGGCAACACGCCGCTATATTCATCACAACCATAAATTATAAATACAATCACAAGCTCATCATAACATTACAATCACAGTTCACAAGTAAGTTCATGATAATGTTACAATCACAAGTTCTGAAGTTCACAAGTTCTAATTAATACAATCATCAAACATAAAAATATCTAATCCTCATCTATATCCTCAATGTCTGCAGATGGCTGCTCCTGTTGGTCCTTCTTCCTCTATTTTTCAGCTCTGTAGGATTGCAACTCTGCTTGCATTTCATTCTGAACATTTCTCATTTCTTCAATCTCTCTAGATTGAGCCCTTTTCATCTCTTCAATCTCTCTAGTAAGCGCTGCAACCCTCTCGCTTACAGATTCTTCAGCTCCACTTGGATCATGAAATTCAGAGGTGTATGAACTGCCCTCAATAGCAAAAGCCTATGAACCCATGCCATATACCCTCCCCCTCTGTCTTCCACCAACAACTTCTGACCATGTATGATACTCAGAAATGTGGGCCGATCCAGAAGATGATCCCTCGCCAGTGGACTGCGACTTTCTCTAGCTCGTACGAAATCATCCTGCGAGTTACAATTAGTTTTATTAAAATAAATTTTTATTCTAAAACTCCAAAAAAGTTTACTGACATGAGCCTTCTTAGACTTCTCATCAACCACTGATGGTCAGCTTGATGTTGATGAGTTCTTGTATGCAACTCCAATGGTGTTGGCTCCCGACCAAAGTGCTCTTTCTGAAAATTTGATGCTTAGTTATACTAACATAAATATATGTAATAAATCAATTCAAAACACTTACCAGTCGCTGCCTATGTTCCGTATGAGGTACAGATCCACCAGTATGAAGAGATCTTCCTAAACCGCCGCAGTCAGAGGCTCTGTTCTGTTTATTCTGGTTTCTCATTTTTATGAACTCAGGGGTAGCTCAAGCACTACTCAAATCAGCCCAAACGCCCTCTCCAATCCAATTAGGACGATGCCCGAACTTTCTAATGTCCGTGAACATGTCTCTGAGACGGGTCGCTCCTCTCCTCTCAAAATTTGATCTGATTCTTGTGCTGTACTCAGGCAACCATCTAAATTCTTTCTGTAAAAATTTAGGCAATATCAAAATGATTAGTACAAATTAAATCATATATTTGAAATCATACCAAAAAAAATATACCTGAAATTCTCCAAACCACATATCTCTAACTGGCTTTGGGATTTTCTTCCAGGATAAGTAAGGAGCATCATATTTATTCTTTATTATATCCCGGATCATATGTATAGGCGGCCTTGAAGGATTGAAGCTGTAAGTGACTTTTTTTTTCAATAACATGTAATATATCAAAATAAAAATAACTTAATAACTTAAATTGAACTTACTTATCGCCGTCAGGCTCGATGTATTGACGCTTATCTGTTGCTGCTGCAGGCGGACTAGCGCTAACCTCTGGTGGTCTTGATGGTCCACCCTGTTCATGCTGCACCGGATAGAGGTAGTAATATGGGTAAGGATAAGGAGGGTGGGGACTAGTGGATGGATCAGCTGCCTGTGATGATGGTGGGGGGTAATATGGATAGAATGGAGAAGCATGTGTCTGATATGGAGAGGGAAAGCGAGGACTCGTCGAGCTGGAAGGAGGGAAGTGGCCAGGGAAGTATGGAGGTACAACAGGAGGTGGATCTAATATAACTTGAATAACAAAATCCATTAATTCAATACCACATTCAAAACTAAAATAACTAGATCCATTATGTTAACAACCGCATTCAAAATAGTGTACAAGGTTCATAGTTGAACCAAAAAAATACTCAACAATATTTTTTAGAAACAATAGGACCTTAAGTATAGTTCACAAAAATTTAGATCTACCAAAATTATTACAACATTTACTATCTAAATCATCCAAAATAACTCTAACACTTGCTTATGTCTAGTGAGAAGAAATAATCAAAGAAAAAACATAAAATATACCTTAAAATAGAAATCTAGGGTTGAAAACTTAAAGTCGGCGGTCGGTTTGGGGTCGGACTGGGTCAGCGAGGTCGGACGTCGGAGTGCCGGTCGGATCTGGGTCGGCGGTCGGAGAAGTTTCGTCGGCGGCGGTCGGAGAACTTTGTCGGTCGCGGTCGCGGTCGGACAAGCAGAGGCGAGCGGAGGTGAGGGAAACGAGAGAGAAAGAACGCGAGAAAGAATGAAATGTGAGTTGCGGGCCTGGTCGTTTTAGGGCACTAACCGGCGGTCTAAACCGCCGGTACAAAATCACTTATCAACGGCGGTCTGGCCGTCGTTAAACCGCCGGTGAATAATATAATCCGGCGGTTTGCCGGCGGTTTTCGAACCGCCGTTAATACCGGCGGTTTAACGTATAAAAAACACTGGTAGACCGCCGTTAAACGACGGCGGTTTAACCGCCGGCTAGACCGCCGGTAATAACCATTTTTCCTGTAGTGTCTATCATCCATCATATATATAAATCTATCAATTTTATCTTATATTAATAATTTATATTTACAGGTAACTTCAATAATCATTTAAGAGTTATCGCTCTCTACCAGTAAGTGTAATTCGGTCAATCGATTATAAGTTACAATTAGGATTATACTATTAACCTTTTAATTAAAGGAAATACCATCGAATTACTCTCCTGCATGCGCAGAGTATTATATTTTAAGAGTCTTCTCATATTCATTATAAGGTTAACAGCTAGCCTTCCTAGCTTCTATGCAAATACTATATTTCTATGTCATACAGTCAATATCATATATGAAATGTAATAATAAAAATGAGGGAAATATACCAAAATTATCTACTATAAAAGTACTTAAAAAAATCATAACTTCAAATTTAACCAGTGAAAATTCAATGTGTTCCAGTCAAAATATTAATATTGACAACATCTATCACATACCAAAAGTTATACGCTGAAAGTTTCACTAATACAAAATTATCTTCATTTTTTTTAATGAAAATATAAATTTGAACAAAAAAATATTAAAGATGTATAATTATTAAAATAAAAAATAGGATAATAGTTCCTTACTGTGAGACGAGAAACTTTTCCAACATGGCCTACTACCAAAAAGTGCTCCACGACCTCCAAATTTAGTTTTCGCTTTCTCTCTCCTCAAAATTCTCTCTAATTTCTATGCCTACACTCTTATTTTAGGAATAGGAAATAGGATTAAATAAAGTGATGTAATGCCTTAAGGTATTTAATAAATAATAATATAATTATTAATATAATTATATAATTTAATCAATTTTAAGTGTAAAATTCATATAAATCTTTTTAGGACTATCAATTTCTTAAACATTTGCATCAAAGCTAAAAAATTATAAAAAAAAATTATAATTAAAACACAATAATATTTATCTTATGGCGAAAACGGTTTTCAAAATTGACTTAAATAACTCCTAAAAAAAATTATTTGATTTGATCAAAATACAGGTTATTATGAGCTTGACCAAGAGCTAACATCGAGCCACACTCTTCAAATTCAGACGTGGCCTCTTATTTTCGTATCATCTCTTATTTTCGTATCACCTTAGGGACTACTTTAGAATTGTCACGCATATGTCTAAGGATTTTTTCTATTGATTTTTAAAATACTATCACCTCACTCATAATCCTAAAAAATGATAAATGAGAGAGAGAGAGAGAGAGAGAGAGAAAGAGAGAGAGAGAGAGAGAGAGAGAGAGAGAGAGAGAGAGAGAGAGAGAGAGAGAGAGAGAGAGAGAGAGAGAGAGAGAGAGAGAGAGAATCTCATATAATTGTGTGTTACACCCTCTTTTTCTCTACCAACTAAGCATGCCAATATATTAGGGGTTTTTTTTTTGGACTGTTTAGGGTATCATAGCATTAATAAATTTTAAGGAACTTAACCTAAACTATAATTGAAGTCTAAATATAATAAAGCAACAATTAATTGCTCATAGAAAAAATGTTAGGATTTAATTTTTTATGACATGTGGCATTAAGTCCTTAAATTATGTAATCAATTAGTTCTTTTTTTGGCCAAATTAATATTATACAAAATATAATGAATATGGTAATAATAATTTAAAAAGTAAATAAAAATAAAGATATTTTCATGTATATATAACACATGAAACTACCATCATAATATAACTCCTCAATTTCAACATGAAATTTACAAAATAAATTAAAGATATTTATAATAATTTCAAAGGAAACTTTTTTAAGATATGTGCTTATGGGAAATGAATTTTTGATATTTTGGAATGGAGAAAAATCTCCCTCATCTCTTTTTATGTACATACATATCTGTTTAGGTATCTCGCGGGTGCCAACCTCGTTTATCCCCGAGGAGCTCAATCAAAAAGAAACTTGCAGGTGCCAACCAAGTTCACTCCCGAAGAGCTCAATCAAAATGTGCATCCGCCCAAAATGAGGAGCAACCTGAGAAGTAATCGTCAGAGTATGGCCAAATTATATAAGCTCCCAACTGAAGAGCTCAATCAAGGGAAAATTATTATGTGCAGACCCAGACGGCGTCCAGAAACCAAACAAAAGGCGCCACGTCCCTTTTTTGCTGGGTACTGATGCTCGATAATGCAGTGTACCGAGTGACGTGGCACATTCAAGCTGGCCTTCGAATGCCATCCGATCTTAGAGCAATTCGACTAAAGAACTCACCTTAGAAAGTCTTCGCTATAAATAGAACACTCGTCTAACCATAATAATTAACATTTCTTTTTGTAGTCAATTTTTTTTTATCAACAGTGACAAGAGTGCACATCTAAATATGTTTTTAAATTATTTAATTTATTTTAAACTAATTTTCATATGAGCATTAATTAATTACTTGTATTTATATTATATTTACCTAAAAATAAATTAAAATATTTAAAACTCAGTTAAATAAGCTCTAATCATAATATTCTGATTCAATTTTTTCTCCATTAATGTTTTTTTTACTCATCTTAATTGAAAATTCAAATAAATTACTTGGTTTTTATTACAGTCATGAAATGTTAATATTAAAAAAATAATAATTAAAATAAATATCACGCCTCTGCTCATTTAATATATATATTTTTTTATGATACAACAAATATATTTAATGATTTTTTAAAAAATTTAATGATTTATTCAAATACTTCAATGATTGGTAAATAGTGCCCACAATTAGTCAAATTACATTGCAGATACACCACAGTCTCATGCATGTGGATCAGCAGTCTTTTTTTTTTTAATGGGATATTTGATTCTAAAGTAGTAGAGGCTAGGGGTGCAAACGAGTCGAGTCAAGCTCAAGTCACTTGTGATTTAAATATTAAATTAGAACTCGAGTCGAGCTCAAAAGTCAAACTAGAGCTCGGTCAAGCCTCTAAAAACAAGCTTGTTGAGCGGCCTGAGCTCAAATTTTGTGTCTGCCGCTCGTCGCCACCTTCATTTGCGTTCGAGCTCGCCCCTGCGATTTTGATTTTTTCCTTCCGCTTCAGCCATCTGCATCAGAGCACGCATCCAAGCCCGCCCGCGCAAATTCACCTTCCGCTTCAAACTTCCTTGTTCGAGCCCGCCCCTACGATTCAGCCTTATGTGGTTCTGATTATGCACTCAAGCCGCTCAACGAGTAATCAAGCCGAGCATCCTTAGGATCGAACTCAAGCTCGATAACTAAACAACATCAAAATTTCGCTCGAGCTCAAGATCAAAACTCAGAAAGCTCGACTTGCGAGCTTGTTAACGAGTCGAGCTCAAGCCGGCTCGAGAATTAGCTTGACTCGTTAGCACTCCTAGCGAGGGCATTATAATTTTCTTTATTATTTTTTTTTAATTTTAAGTATTTCATTTAAAATAAAAACAATATAAGTAAATTTTAAAAGAATTAGTAAGATCACTAAAGATCTACTACACGTATTAGAAATTCACCCAAATTCATTGTAGGCGGATCTCTCTATCTCTTTTTCATAGTTTCTTTCACGTTATTAACAGTGCATAAGGGCTTATCAAAGTCGTAGCTAGGGGTGTCAATATTTGACACAACACGAAAATCCGACCCGAATCTGACCCGGAATTTTCGAGTTAGACCCGACCCGTTTCCAAAACGGGTCGGTTCGGGTTCCCGGATTAGACCCATTTGAAAAACGGGTCAGGTTCGAGTTGACCTGACGGGTTGCCGGTTCAACCCGGAAACCCGTTTGAACCCCTGCCCGCTGCCAGCTGCCCGCAGACCTGTCCGCTCAGCTGCTCGAGTGCCCGCGCAACTACTTGCTCGCCCGCTGCTGCCCGTCACTTACCCGCGTCGCTGCCCGCGACCTCGCCCCGCTAGACCACGCCCGCCCCGCGCGCCCCGCCTACCCGGGTCGGGTCGGGTAAACCCGGCAACCCGCCGGGTCGGGTTCAGGTTCGCATTTCCAACCCGTTTACTTATTCGGGTCAGGTAATTAGGGTCGACCCGTTTGAACCTGGGTCACTTCTGGGTCCGACCCGAACCCGACTCGTGACCTGAAATTGACACCCCTAGTCGTGGCCTTAGCACTCATTATGCTGACCACCTCCATTTTTTCCCTGCTGGCCACCTCCCTTTTTTTTCGTACCACAGCTAATGTTGCACCAAGTGAGACCTAAAAATTCATTTTTCACTCTAAAATATAGTAACGCTAATACAAAAAAATTATCCTGTGTAGACATCGGACACTGAACACCATCTAGAGGCTAACCAGAATGTGCAACATCAGCAATACCAAGCCGCGGTACCAAGCAGTATCGAGCCACAGTACCGAGCCGCAGTACCGAGCAGCGGTACTGAGCAATTCAGAGCCGCGGTACCGAGCTAAGGGGCAACATGGCCCATTCTGGTTGGTCTCCAGATGACATTCGGCGTCCGCACAGAATAATTTTTCCTAAATATAGTAATTCATCTCCAATTAAACTACATTTCATAATACCAAAGAAAATATTTTGAGTTTATTTTATCTCCAACAAAAAAATGGCTTTTGAGAATAGTGCTACATCAATATTAGCATCACACTATTCATGTTGCTAGAATGATGCAGATTTTTACGTTCAGGTGGAGTAACTCGTGGACAACAAGTGCTGGTTTAGCGTTCGATTAGACATGGCCTAAGCGGTCATCATCGTAACCCTTTCCCGTAATAGATCTAAGGTTTGTTTTTGTTTATTTATTTATTTTGTTGTAGAAAGGCTTCATTAAAAGAAAAAAAATTGTAATCTAAGAAATTATTTTTTTAGGTAATTCCTTTTTAAAATTATCCGATTTGGATATAAATTTAGGATTCATTTGCAACAGCTTTCTTAATGCTTTCAAAAAATTTTTGTAGTAAAAAGTTGATTTAAAAAGCCGTCCCCAAACAACGCCTTAAATGATGTCAAAGAACTTAAATAATGCTTGAATGATGAAGTTTATTTTATACTAATTAATTATACATATTCAAAATACATTATATTTTTTATATTTTTTACTTTTATAATTACATTGATTCAAATTTCTTGTAATTAAACAATCCTAAATTGGTAATATAATTTCCAAAGCCGAAGTTTTACCATCCTTTCTCCAAGGAACTTTTATTACGTCCGGTGCAAGGACGTAGAGGAACATCCGGTCGGAGGCAATTTCCCGTCAAAAAGTTAGGTATTTGCTCGGTACAACTAGTTATTATTTGATAATAATGAGGAATACCGTTCTCTGAAGACCAATACCGAGTTTTACCGAGCTGTACTGAGAAATACCGAGTTGTACCGAGTTTTTCTAGGAAAAACTTGGTACAACTTTTTGTATAATTCGGTATTTGCTCGGTAAAGCCCGGTATAACTCGGTATTGGGTCTTCAAATGATGGTATTCTTCGTTATTGTTTGGTTTTGCTCGGTATTTGCTCGGTACAACTCGTTTTTTGGCGGGAATTTGCCTCCGACCGGACGTTCCTCTACGTCCGGTCGAAGGACGTAATAATTGTTCTTCTCCAAGGCTTTGAGTAGGAAAGCATTTATTGTAGAGTGGGCTCATTATTTAATATAAATGTTTTTGATAAGGACTATAGCACTTTAATATTAATAATAATGATCATATTAATAAAACTATTAATATTTTAATAAAGATAATCACATCAATTAGATAGGGGCTTTATGAGTATTTATTATTGTTGCATGTAGGATACAAACAAGAATTTGAGTTATAAACTTCGAAGCTTATTTTGATTGAAAATATAAGCTTAAGCCTTCAAAGAAATTCTCGTCAAAATTGTGAGCGCGCAATCATTCTCTGAGACATCAATAAAAACCTCCTCTCAGAGCCATAAACTAATAAAATATCATTAATTATAATTTCAGCATTTCATGAAGTTAGCATTGAGACTTGATCTAAATTTAAGGAAATTTTGCTCCATAACTTTTGAAATGGCATGAAATTGATTGTAGAGGCTTCGTTAAGCTTCAGAAATATCAAGATTGTGCATGGAATGTCAAAAATTGTCTTAGAGACCCCAAAAACGTCTAAATTATACCTTATATGTCCTCCAAAAATAATCTTGATCGGGCACGAATCTCTAGGAAAAAATCAAGCCGGAAAGTTCAAAAAATAAATACAGGATCGCCTGAACTCCGATTTTAGCAAACTTATAGTCAAACTGAGCGTCTCGGAAATACGAACCCAACGACATCAATTTCGACTCAATCCGAGCCCAAATGAGTACAAATTAAGGACCTGAAGCACTGTTGGAAGGTTCAAACCATAATTTGTGTTACCAAACGGTCCCCGAACATGATGTGCTTATAATTGAATCGAGAACCTCGACGAGACGAATCCAACAAGCTCAAGATCGCCAAATTTTGACATCATTAAGGCCTTCAAATGTGTGACGAACGGTGCATGATCAAGGGATTCAATATCGGCCGTCCATCCAAACACTCCACATTTACACTTGATTTCTCACATATTTACATGCCATGCCATTCCATAAATCTATAAATAGACACATCATTTCTCTTGAGGGGGGGGGGGGGGGGAGAAAGAAGAGAAGAATGAAGAAGAGAAGAAAGAAGCTCATCCTCGACCACCATATGAGTTTTGTATGACCACCACCGGACCTTCGCCGAACCACCACCTGAGGCCCTCGCCTTCGCCGGACCACCACTTGAGGATCTCACCTCCGCTGGACCACCGCCTGATGTTGTTGCTCCGCCAGACCACCACTTGAGGCCCTCACCTCCGCTAGACCACCACCTGACGCCATTGCTTTGCCGGCTACCACTTGAGTAGACCTGTCAATTTCGGGTTACGGGTCGGGTTCGGGTCAACCCGAAATTGACCCGGTACTATTCGGGTTCGGGTCGACCCAACCCGTTTTTTCAAACGGGTCGATTTTCTGGACCCGAACCCGACCCGCTTCGGGTTCGGGTCAACCCGACCCGACCCGCGTAAGCCTGACGCCGGACGCGGAACTGTCGCAGAACCGCTGGTCCCGCTGGACGCCGGACGCGAAACCGTCGGACGCCGGAAGCCCAACGTGGCACAGAACTGCCGCGGTCTGCGCGGACACGGGCGGCGGGCCACACGGCGTGACACGACTTGATGGCCTCGGTGCAGGCGGGGCAGGCGGCTCGAGGCAGTCGGGACTTGGGCAGGCGGGCTCGACCGCTCGAGGCAGCGCCGCAGCGGATGCTGGGCAGCGGACACGGGCAGCGGGCAGGGCGGGCTAGGGAAGCTCGGGCTGGGGCAGCGGGCTAGGGCGGGAATAAAAAATTTTTAAATTAAACGGGTTTTCGGGTTGACCTGGCAACCCTTCGGGTCAACCCGAACCCGACCCATTTTTGCAAACGGGTCGGTTTCCCGGACCCGAACCCGACCCGTTTCGGGTTCGGGTCAACCCAAACCCGAAAATTCCTGGTCGGGTTTTCGGGTCAGGTCAAATATTGACAGGTCTACACTTGAGGCCCTGTGCTCCACCAGAACATCACCTAAGGCCCGAACTTCCGCTAGACCACTACTTGAGGCCTTGAGCTGCACCAGGCCACCGCTTCATGCCCAGAGTTCTCCCATAATAATGTCGACTTCTATTACTACACAACGGTCTTTCTAACCCTGGTCTCATGCCGACTACGGTCCTTCTGACCTCCATCACCTACTACGGTCCATCTGACCTCCATCACCTACTATGGTCCATCTAACCTCCATCACTAGACAACGGTTTTTCTGACCCTAGTCTCCTGCCGACTACGATCCTTCCGACCTCCATCACCAGATAACGATCTTTCTGATCCCGGTCTCCTGCCGACTATGGTTCTTCCGACCTCCGTCGCCTACAATGGTCCTTCCGAACTCCATCACCAGACAACAAACTTTCTGACCCCGATCTCCTGCCGACTACGGTCCTTCCGACCTACATCGTCAGACAACAGTCTTTCTGACCTCTATCTCTTGCCGACTACGATCCTTCCAACCTCCATCACTGACAATGGCCCTTCCAACCAAATAAACATGTTTATATTGTAACTCTCACCATGTAATGCTCTCTATATGACATACATTTGCAACATCAAGCTAAGGCCTTCTCCCTAAGAAGTGCCTCATTTGTAATCGACTACAAATACTAGTTGATTTATTCAAATTGGGCAAGACCTCGTGGTTTTTCCCCCTTTTTTCAAAGGTTTTTCACGTAAAAACTCTGGTGTCTCTTATGAATGTTACATCCTCTCACTTATCTGATTGTGTGTTGGATCTTCGTACAATGCTTAGATGTTAAACTATATATTTATCTACCGCCGCGAATACTCCAGGACGCACTAATACCGTCCATGCCCAAGTTGTCCACATACAACTATAATACTCTATTTCAACTATTTAAAATTTCTCGTGAGTATGATTGTGTATATATATATATATATATATATATATATATATATATATATATATATATATATATATATATATATATATATATATATATATATATATATATATATATATATATATACGTCGTCTTAAAATTATCTTGATCGGGCGCGAATCTTGAAGAAAAAAAGCTAGTTGGAAACTTCAAAAATTAATTCCAGGAGCACCCAAACTCCGATTTCAGCGAGCTTATAATCAAACTGAGTGTCTCAGAAATACGAACCCAACGACACCAAGATCAACCCAATCCGAGTCCAATTGAGTCCAAATCAAGGACCCAAAGCCCTGTTGGAAGGCTCAAACCGTATTTTGAGTTACCAAACAGTCTTCGATTTTGACGAGCTTATACTCGAATCGAACGGCTCGACGAGACAAATCCAACGAGCCCAAGATCGCTGAATTCCGACATCATTAAAGCATCCAAATATCCAACGAATGGTGCACGATCGAAGGGTTCAATATCGGCCGTCCATTCAAACCACTCCCTATTCTCCCGTGATCTCACACATATTTACAAGTCATGCCACTTCAAAAAAACTATAAATAGAGCCCTCATTCTACACCAAAGGGACTAAAGTCAAGAGAGAGAAGAAGAAGAGGAGAAAGGGGAAAAGGAGAATCCTCACCTCCTCGACCACCGCCGGAGCTCTTCCTGCCGCCTGAAGACGCCGGAACTCTGCCGGATTTTCGAGAGACGCCGAGAATTTGCAGAACTTTGTAAACTTCCTGGAAGAAACAAATTGTATTCTGATTGTCCCGACTTGTGGGACGAATCAGCCAATTGTAATCTACAAAAACACTAGTGGAACTTTACAACTGTGTGAGGCCCCGTGGTTTTTTCCCTTTTTGGGTTTTCCACGTAAAAACCCTGGTGTTCACTTCTCTTTTCTGCTTGTGTGCTGAATACTCGTACAACGCTAGGACGCGAATTTACAAACTCTACCGCCGCGTATATTCTAGCACGCAACAATATATATATATATATATATATATATATATATATATATATATATATATATATATATATATATATATATATATATATATATAATCTTGAATATTTCATTCATGCGAATATTTTAATTATTATTTTTTACATGCACCTAAAAACATGGGAAAAAATATATCTATATTGTTCCTAATTTCCCCATCAACATAGAAGTCAAAACAACAAAAATTTCCTTAGATAAGTGGAAGTGACAAGTAGAATATTAATTTATAGATATATTTGAAATATGTTATATATAAATGTAAAATGATAAAATTTTAAGATATTTAAATATAATGAGTAGAATAAATATTATAAAAATGAACATATGTTGATTTTTGGATGAAGTAGGTAAATTTACTAATATTATTAAATTTTAAATTTAATTTTGGAAGTGTTGCGTCCTGGAGTATTCGCGACGGTAGAGAAATATTTAGTTTAACGTCTTAGCATTGTACGAAGATCTAGCACACAAACAGATAAGTAAGAGGGTGTAGCATTCATAAGAGACACCAGAGTTTTTTACGTGGAAAACCCCTGAAAGGGGGAAAAACCACGGGGCCAGGCCCAGTTTGAATGAATCCACTAGTATTTGTAGTCGATTACAAATGAGGCCCTTCCTTGGGAGAAGGCCTTGGATTGATGTAACAAATATACATCATATAGATTGCATTACATGGTAGGTGTGACATATACATGTTCGTTTGGTCGGAAGGACCGTAGTCGGCAGGAGACCGGGGTCAGAAAGACCGTTGTCTGTTGATGGAGGTCGGAAGGACCATAGTAGGTGACGAAGGCCTGAAGGACTGTAGTCGATAGAAAACTGGGGTCTGAAAGACCGTTGTCTGGTGATGTAGGTCGAACAGACCGTAGTAGGTGATGAAGGCCTGAAGGACCGTAGGCGGTAGGAGACTGGGGTCTGAAAGACCGTTGTCTAGTGATGGAGGTCGGACGGACCGTAGTAGGCGACAGAGGTCATAAGGACCGTAGACGGTAGGAGAAAATGAGTCAGGTGTTAGTCCCAGTGTCACTTGGAAGATCGGATGTCGATGGTCTGGCCTTGAGTAGGACGACTGGTCTTAAGCAGGATGTCAGGTATTCAGCAGGACGTCGGGTCTTTAGCAGGACATCGGGACTGACGTCGGACCTTAAGGCAGTGGTGCAATGAAACTCCAACGGTGGTCCGGCGAGGCTTCGGTGGTGGTCCGGCGAGGTTCCTGCAGCGGTCCGGCAGAGGTCTGGCTGTGCTTCTGCGGTGGTCCGTCGGTGGTCCGACGGCCGTCGAGGAGGAGCTTCCTCCTTCTCCTCTTCCTTCTCTTCTTGCTTGAGTCCCCTCTTATGAGAAATGAGGGCTCTATTTATAGATTTTCTGGAGTGGCATGGCCCGTAAATAGGCGTGAGATCAGTGGTGAATAGGGAGTGGTCAAATGGACGGCCGATATTGAATCCTACGATTGTTAACCGTTAATTGGAAATTTGAAGGCCTTAGTGATGTCGGAATTCTATGATCTTGGGCTCGTTGGATTCGTCTCGTTGAGCCCTTCGATTCGAGTATAAGCTCGTCAAAATCGGAGACCGTTTAGTAACTCAAATTGCAGTTTGAACCTTCCAACAGCGCTTTGAGCCCTTGATTCAGACTCATTTGGGCTCGGATTGGGTTGATCTTGGTGTCGTTGGGTTCGTATTTCCGAGACGCTCAGTTTGACTATAAGCTCGCTGAAATCGGAGTTCGGGTGCTCCCAAAATTAATTTTTGGAGTTTCCAACTAGCTTTTGCCTCGAGATTCGTGCCCGATCAAGATAATTTTTGTGATGCCGTATCAGGAAGAAATTAGTAATTTAGTTGTAGCATTATTATTATTTTTAATTAATAATTCAAGTATACAAATTTAACAGATTTATATGTATACTACAAAATTCTTATGTATTAATATATTTAACACCCAAATCTTTATATTTACTTATATAACATCTAAATCTCTAAATCACATAAAAAATACAACTAATCTTAACATGCATGAAGTAAATAAAGCACATATTTTCATGCATTTATTTTGATATGATTTAAGCAATAAAATAGTGAATAAGTAAATATAAATATTTCTATGTTGAATATGTAAAATTTGAAAGAACGTATATAAATCCTCCTTAAAATTTAGTTGTTTACTTTGTGGTCAATATTTGCCTCTATAATTATGTCCAAGTTGTAGGAAACACACGCATGTTAAGCCAATTTTCATGGCTGATAGTTATGTTTGTCCCTGGCTCTAGGGGTGTCAATTATTGACACAACCCGAAATGCGACCCGAACCCGACTCAGAAAAATTCGGGTTAGGATCAACCCAGACCCGAAACGGGTCAGGTTTGGGTTCTACAAATCAACCCGTTTTAAAAATTGGGTCGAGTTCGAGTTGATCAAGTAACTCAAAATTGATCCGAAAACGACCCGAAATTGACATGAAAACTCCTTTTTGAGCCGGAAACCCAAGATTGACCCGATTTTGACCCGAAAATCGAAAATTGATCCGATTTTGACCCGATAACTATCAATTTTAGATCAACTTCGAGTCATTTTTGTCGGGTTGGGTTAACCCACATTACCACATGTGTGTATTAGTCTTTACTTGTCATGTCATACAATGTTTTTCTATCCTTTATATTGTAAGCTTTCTTGTACGTCTTCAAAATCCTATAAATAAGAGATTAATTAAGAAACATATTTGAGATTTTATGTTATTTTTATCATTCATAAAGATATCTTAGCCTCTCACATATATTTCTTCTATCTATTCTTTTGCTTTAGCATGCTGAACATATTAGAAGAGTCAGTTATCACTCACAAATAAATTTGGATCAAACAGAATGAGTACCCCCTTAGTTAGTGCTCTCAAGATGAGTTTGCCTTAAGCGAGTATTTTTGTTCTAAGTGCACATGAGACGAGTGCCCCTTTGTGGACGTTGATATTTCGGGTAAGTCACCTTTATCTAATTGACTTATGTAGGTACACAAATTTGGGTGCCCACAAGCAAGGTCCCAATTTGAACCAAATTCGTTCATAACAATCTTCAATAACTAATCAGTAAGGGTGTCAATATTTGACACGACACGAAAATCCAATCCAAACCTTACCCAGAATTTTTGGGTTAGACCCGACCGTTTTGGAAACGGGTCGGGTTCGGGTTCCAGGATTCGATCCGTTTGAAAATGGGTCGGGTTCGGGTTGACCAGACCGGTTGCCAGGTCAACCTGGAAACTCGTTTGAACCCCTGCCCGCGAACCTGCCCACTGCCCGCAGACCAGCCCGGTCCCTGCCCACATGTCCACGCGCCCACGTGGCTGCCCGCTGCTGCCCGCACGCCCTTGCGGCTGCCCCCTGCCCGCGACCCTACCCGCCCAGCAAACCCTGCCCCCACGCACAAGCACCGCGCGACCACACCCGCCGAAGCACTGCTCGCGTCCGCGCCAGGTAGCCCGCGCGCTAGGCTGCCAGCCAATCTTCCTGGGTCGGGTCGGGTCAACCCGGCAAACCCGTCGGGTCGGATCCTAGTTGGCATTTTCTACCCGTTTACCTGCTCAGGTCGTGTTAGGATCGACCCGTTTGAACCCGGGTCAGTTCCGAGTTCGACCTGAATTTGACCCATGACCTGAAATTGACACCCCACCCCTACTAATCAGCATAGACAAAAATAGTATTTTAATTTGAAATGAACTTTCAGACATATCTTCCTATATATTCAAATTTTACTATTATGAGAGGCATATAAAGTAAAATTTCTAATATTCAAATCCCCAATTATTTGTTTGCTGTAACAGTTCAGCTTATATAATAAAAAAAAATCTCATTTTTCTCGGCCATTTAACGCACGAAGGGCAGCTGTAACCCCGGTTGTCGCACAGATTGGTCTGTCTTAACCACTCGATCTGTTATAAAAGCACTGTGTGTCCACTGAGCTGAAGAGAGCAAACAAGAGGAAGAGAAAGATGAAGAGACCGTTAGCTGATTTGCTGAGTTACTTGATCAGACGCCCGTCGCCGCCACCCTCTCTGTCACCGCCGCCGGAGGAGATGGCGGAGAAGCCAAAGGCGAAAAAACACAGCGGCTGGAAATGCATGCCTTACATAATAGGTAGGGAAAAAAAATTTACTTTTCATGATTCGTTTCAATCATATTGGTAATTTTCTGTTGCAGTTCTTCGTTTTGGCTCAGATGCTGATGGAGAAGAGTTTCTATGCAAGAAATTTTTCTGATTTAGAAAAGATTTCTTAATATTTTTTTAAACCAGCTTTTTAAGTACAAATATTTTTAATTAAACTTTTTTTTAAAAAAAAGTTAGATTTAGAAAACAGTAAAAAAGTTGTCTCAAATGAACGGCTTTCTTACTGCTTCTTAAAGCAGCTTTTTAATACTAAAAAACTGCTTTAAGAAGCAATAAAAAGCTGTCCCAGTCTTAAGTTTCATTTGGGGTGGCTTTTTTATTGTTTTCAAAATCTATTACAAATGAAGCTTTAGGCTTTGTTTGGGACGACTTTCTTCCTGCTTTTTAAAGCGGCTTTATAATACAAAATTTTAAATTTTCGTACAATAAAGCCGCTTCACGAAGCAGTAAGAAAACCGTCCCAAACAAAACCTTAGGCTCCATTTAGGACGGTTCCAATTTTTTTATAAATGTTATTGTGAATACGTTGTGAAAACGTGGCTTTTTAGAAAGCTGCAGTAGAAAATAGCTTCTTATGACAAAAATATCTTAAATTCAATGAAAAAGTAATCAATCTGAAAAACAAAGTAGTAAGAAATCCGAAGTAATTTATTTGAGACAACTTTCTCCCTATTTTATGAAGCAGCTTTTACAAAAAAAAAAAAATATATATATATATACACTAAGAAAAACCTGTGGCCAACAAAACATTAATTAAATAAAATTTTTATTTTTATAAATTATATATCAGCATGGAAATATAATTAAAAATTTATTTATTTTGGTGATAATTTGTGCAGGAAATGAGACCTTTGAGAAGCTCGCCGGCGCAGGTCTGCTGGCGAACTTCACAGTGTATTTGGTGAGCGAGTTCCATATGGAGCAGGTGGAGGCAGCTAACGTGGTCAATATTTTCTTTGGAACAACCAACTTTGCACCGTTGGTTGGCGCCTTCCTCTCAGACGCTTATGCAGGCAGATTCAACACTCTGGCTTTCTCCTCCATCATCTCTTTCTTGGTAATTATAATAAATTCTTTCTTTCTGTATTTATATATATTTTTTTGTTTTATTTTTTCATTAAAGAACAAAAAAATATAAATGTACTAATTTGTTCCGGCTTTTAGATTTCATTTGGGATGGCTTTCTTGATGCTTCTTAAAACGGCTATTTAGTACAAAATTTTAATTTTTATACTAAAAAGTCATTTTAAGAAGCAGTAAGAAAGTCATCTCAAACGAGTCCTTAATATATACTAAGACCTCATTTGAGACAGCTTTCATATTCTTAAAGCAGATTTTTAATAAAAAAATTTAATTTTTTTATAGTAGAAAGCTGTTTTAAGAAACAATAAAAAAGTCATACCAAACGAAGCCTAAAATACTCCATCTTTTTAAAAAATGACAAATGTTGACATCATATGAATCAATGTGGACCCTTCAAATCATAAACAATGTTAGTTGGGGTACGAGTGAGCCAAACTCACTTATGAGCTAACTCGAACTCGATTCATGAGTCGAGCTTATCGAGCTACGAATTCGAATTTGAGCTCATACATTATACAAGTTCAAGCTCGAGGTTTGACCCAGCTCTGCCATGAGCTTGCTAAACTGGCTTTATTAATATTAATTAACACAATAACATTTATATTAACATAATTAATTATTAAAATGAGTCAATCTCGAGCTTTCTCATCTGATTTGTGCATCTGAGTCGGACTCGAGCCACATATATTTCACTCGAGCTCATCAAATGAGCTTGAGTCGAGATCGAGCTCAATATAAACTAAACTAATTTGACTCAATTTAGTAAAAACTTAACTCGATTTGATTAGTTTACAACCCTAAATGCTTAGAGTAATTGTAAAAAAATAAAATAAAATAAAATGGTACATTGGTAATTAAGAATACCACATGTTCTCAGCTGCTTCTGCAAAGCGAATAATGGTAATGTCATTTCCCCACAAAAATATTAAAAAATTCAATATAATTCATTTGTTATAGTATTTTTAAATAAAATTGAAATAAAATAAAAGTAACCACGTTGAACGCGTGGGGGCATCGGATAAGTAAGGCCGAGAGCCGGACAAAGATGGCTAACAAAAAGCCGTACATAAGCTCATTAGGTAAATTTGACTTTATAACCCCAATAATGGCTAAAATTTAAGAAATATGTTGGTTTTTTTTTTATAATGTGAAAATATATCCGAAATATCGATTTTCTTTTAAATGATTAATTATTATATGCGGATTCCGGACGTCGTTCTGAGGCAAGTCTGAAACCGTCATGTGACATATTTGCTGGGTATCGATGCTCGGTACCGTTATGTACCAAGTGACGTGGCGCGCTAATTCTCCTTTGGAAGGTCCGGAATCCGCACAGAATAATTTCTAATTTTAAATAACATAATGCATATTGAAATTTGTCAGGAATATATTTAAATCAAAATTCATTCGAAACAAATTCGACAGGATCCGAATCGATTTTATCGAACTATATTTGAATATTATTACATTCTTACTTGAATCTGATTTGAATAAGATTTGAATTTTGTTTGACCTTCACACACTTTACATCGTGATGCAAAAAGCAATTCCTAAATTCAAAAGAGGAGTAATTTGATTTGAAATGAACTTTCGTGCTTATTTTTTGAATAAATGAAAGAAGGGGCTCTTTTTTTTATTGGAATGGTGGTATCTACCAATGCCACCCCAAAGGAGGCATATGATGGCGTGTCTAATCCCTTGATGGACCTACCAGCAATCAACCCCATAGGTGCAGAGCCACATAGTTATTTTCTCTCTATTTAAGGAGTCCACCACATAAGAGAAGAATCGAACATAAGTTGAGAGGTTCTCAACCACGCTTGCCCACGAACTCAGCTAAGCCCGCTGAGGTGACATTTTTTTTTAATCTCAAATAACATTAAAGTTAATTTTTGCTATAATTTTTTATGACAAGTGTATGATAATGAATAAATAAGATATGATTAAAAAATAAAAAAAAATATTTAATTCATATCATATACACTTAAAAACTATTATCAACATTGTAATATAAAAGTAAACACGTGATGCAGCACTCAACATTATCAATCAATAAATTAAACGCCATGATTGAATAAGCAATTAAGCATCATTTATTACAATTATTGAGTTACATGGAAATAAATTTTATAAAAATATATATTTTGTATTTCTTAAGATTTGTTTGATACTGCTAATGTTTTTTTTTTAAGAAATTACTTCTTTTTATTCGCATCTTTATGTTTAATTAAAAAGTAATTCTTTTCTCCGGTCAGGGAATGCTGACGCTGACGCTCAGCGCTGCTGTCCCCCAGCTCCGGCCACCACGCTGCTCCTCGCCGGCGGCGAACTCTGTGCCCTGCCCGACAACCTCTGGCCTCCACCTCGGCGTCCTATACCTCTCCATGGCTCTTCTAGTCGTCGGCGCTGGCGGCATCCGCCCCTGTAGCCTTCCCTTCGGTGTCGACCAGTTCGATCGAACCTCCGAAAAGGGCCGAGAAGGCCTCAAACGCTTCTTCAACTGGTACGGCTGGAAACATTTTATTATTTATTTACATAAAAAATGTGACTTAGAAAACATAAATTATTCGGTGCGGAGATTAGAGACCAACTAGAACGTGTCACGTCAGCAGTACTAGCCGCGGTACCGAGCAAGGGGTGACGTGGCATATTCTGGCTTGTCTCTGAACGAGGTTCGGCTCACACAAAATAATTTTAGGGAGAAATAATTAGGCTTTATTTGTTACAGTTTTCTTATTGCTTCTTAAAGCAATTTTTTAGTACCAAAATTAGAAAACTGCTTTAAGAAGCATTAAGAAAGCCGTCCCAAACAATGCCTTAATGTGAAAGGTGCACCCAAACAATGTGAGAGTTGGGTTTCAATTCGGACAGGCTTCTTACTGACTTTTAAAAGCAATTTTCTAGTATAAAAATTAAAAATTTTGCACTAAAAATTTTGATTAAGAAACATTAAGAAAATTGTCGCGGGCTAGATTATATGTGGCGATAGAGTTGTAATTTTACGTATTAGCGTTGCAAGGATATCCAGCTCACGCACAGA
This sequence comes from Dendrobium huoshanense, assembly GCA_016618105.1. NCBI lineage: Eukaryota > Viridiplantae > Streptophyta > Magnoliopsida > Asparagales > Orchidaceae > Dendrobium > Dendrobium huoshanense. Next base: position 2,759,762 of record CM028342.1, on the reverse strand, counting down.
GAATACATGATTTTTTACGTGATAAACTCTGGAAATGGGAAAACCACGGGGCCTTGCTCAGTTGAAGATATTTAACTAGAGTTTGAGTTTAATACAATAGGCTGACTCGTCCTTGAGGGCGATCATATTACAAATGTCAACCGTATAGTTAAAGTCTAGCGTTAAACTCAGAAGTCGGTGCGTCAGTTAATAGTCTGATTGTGACTTGGCAGAACTCTAGCGTCAGTTGATAGTATGACGAAGTTTAGGGCCCCAAGTGGTGGTGCAAGGAAGGTGAGGGCCTCAAGTGGTGGTCCAGCGAATGTGAGGGACTCAAGTGGTGGTCTGGCGAAGCCGAAGGTCTCAGGTGGTGGTCCGGTGAGGGCGAGGGCCTCAAGTGGTGGTCCGACGAAGGCGAGGACCTCAGGTGGTGATCCGGCGAGAGCGAGTGTCACGACCCGACCCGACCCGAGACGGATCCCGTTCGCACTGGGCCGCGACAAAAAAATCTAACCAGGATCTGACTTTGGAATTTGCTTCAGAACTGATTCTTCCAAACATTTTAAACAAAACAGACAAACACAGAGCTACTAAAAACATCAAATGCAGCGGAACAAAGGATTTATCTTTTTCTTTTCTTTTCCTCAAAACAATCATCTACAACTACAGACTATGGCTCAGACAGAAAGAAACAGTGCAGAAGAGCCATGTCTGTACAAAAAGCAAAAGGACAAACCAATACCTACAGATCGGACTATGAACTCTAGTCCAAGACCTCCTTCCCTTTCCCAGAACCTGAAAACCACCAGAAAGCAAGGGTGAGCTCAACAGCTCAGCAAAGCGACAAAACTCCAATCTAAACTTTCAGAATTCAAAACCAAACATATCAGACCCAAATCCAATTAGAAATCAGAACATAATCAGACAGTTCATAACAAAACATATCACAATTAGATAGGAACTGAAACAGACATATATCAAATCAGAAACAGATCAGAACAGAACATATCAGAACAAACAGATATCAGATATATAATTAATAGCTAAATTCCCTGACACTGACTGAATCTCATAGGATCCAGGCCCCTTATGCCTCCCTTTGTGCTCACAGCATCAGAACAGATGTGCATATAGCACCAGAATACATATATAGTGCTTATAGCACATAAACATATTTCCTCGGATCCGGAACAGAACATATATCATATTGAGCTCATTTCAGATTTTCCAGACACTAACTGAATCTCATAGGATCCAGGCCCCTTATAACTCCCTTTATATCTCATATACAGATATCATATCAAATCAGAAGAATTTCCGGACAAATCAGAAATTACCCAAAAATCGGGCAGCATAACGGCAGCGTATGAAATTTACACAATTTTTTCCTGAAAATCACAAAACACCAAATTCGTACAGAATGTAGATAACAACATTTCAGAACATTTATTCTATTACCACAGCATTTAATATTCACACAAAAAAATACAGGTGAAATAAAACTCCGCCAAATCAAAACAGTCCAGACAAAAATCTCCAAAATATACTCAAAATGTGCACACCCGGCACAGCAACAAAATACATAAAGTTACGCGGTAAAAACTAAACCAGTCGGAAAATACGGACGAAATTCGTTAACAAAAACAAAATCCGGACAGAAAATACCGCCAATAGCGACGGTTCTGAAAATTAAAAAAGTCGGATTGTGCGTTACCTTGCGTACAACAAAATCCTCAACAGTCTCGTCGATCGAAAACGGATCCGCGGCTTCCCGAAATCAACTTTTCATTTTTCTTCTTTTTCTCTTTTTCTCGGATCAGAAATCAGATATTTTTATAAAAAATTTCTCTCTTCAAAAGGACTGATTTCCCTTAAGTAATACTCAGATCGGCCCGGCCGATCGTCTCGATCGTCCAGGACGATCAGACCAATATCACATCGTCCTGGCCGATTTCTCAGGACGATAATAACTGTTCATAAGCGATCAAAACCTCTGCTCTCTGACTTTTGCCATCCACTGATCGTCCTGGGACGATGCCTCGATTGTCCTGAACGATCAGACCATTTTTCACATCGTCCTGGGACGATTTCTCAGGACGATAATTAATTTCCTTGGACGAAAAAATCCCCTATTCTCTGACTTGTGCCGTGAACTGATCGGCCTGGGACGATGACCCTATCGGCCTGGCCGATCCCTACAGGAAATTTTTCCTGGAGCTTCAGAACAGAATCTGGAACAAATTTCACCAGATCGTCCCAGGACGATCCCAGATCGGCCTGGACGATCCTGAAGCAAAACAGAACTTCACAGCGAGGGCCTCAAGTGATGCTCCAACGAAGGCGAGAGCTTCAGGTGGTGGTCCGGCGAGGACGAGGACGTTATGCGGTGGTCGAGGAGGAGCTTATTCACTTCTTCATTCTCTTCTCTTCTTTCTTCTTGATTGTGTCCCTTTTTAAGTGAAATAAGACGTCTATTATAGATTTATGAAGTGGCATGACCCGTATATAGGTGAGAGATAAGGGTAAATAGGGAGTAGTTGGATGGATGGCCGATGTTGAATCCCTTGATCATGGAGTGTTTAATGGATATTTGAATGTCTTAGTGATGTCAGTTTTTGACAATCTTTGGCTTGTTGGATTCGTCTCGTCGAGCCGCTCAATTTGACTATAAGCACTTTATGTTTGGAAACCATTCGGTAATCCAAATTGTGGTTCAAACTTTCTAACATCGCTTCTAACCCTTGATTTGGACCCATTTAGACTCAGATTTGGCTGGATTTGGTGTCGTTGGGTTTGTATTCTCGAGACGCGTTCGGCTATAAGTTTGCTGAAATCGGAGTTCAGATGGTCCCAATATTAATTTTAGAAGTTTCTCACATGATTTTGCATTGATATTCGTGCCCGATCAAGATAATTAAATAATCCCTAAGAAAACCTTGGTCGACCCTAAACTTGATATTCATCCTTATCTAATAATTTATCATAAGAGTGAAAATATTAGGATCTTAGTTTTAGGAATTTATAACTATAGAAATAATTTAATTATTTTATTTTATTAATTTTCATTAAAAAATATAACATAAATCACTTTTAAAAATTCAAGAAAAAAAATCACTTATATATATTTACGATTTAAGATGATAATTTTCTTATTAGAGACTCTGTATTCGAAGCACACGTTATTTATTTCCTTAATATATAATTAAATTGACTTAATAAACTAAAATTACCAAGTCAATCATGGAATTGAAACTACTAATTAAAAAATTACTATTTTATATTTTTAATAAATAATTTTAGGTGAGATTGAAGCTTCATTTGAGACAGGCTTTCTTATTGCTCATTAAGAAACATCTTTGTTTGGGATTGTTTCTAGGGTTGTTAATATTTGACACAACCTAAAAATCTAACTTGAACTCAAAAAAAAAAATGTTGGGTTCGAGTCAAATCGAACCTGCAATGGGTCGGGTTCGGGTTAAAGGGTTCAACCCATTTGAAAAAATGGGTCGATCTGGGTTGACCCAGAAACCCAACATTGACTCGGACTGGCCCGGAAACCGAGTCAGCTCATGCTACTCGGCCATCCGCATCATCCCGTGTCACGCCAGCTCCACCGTCCACGTCTCGCCTCGTCACATCGCGTCTGTTCTAGCACATCTGCAGCTGTATGCGTCATCCCGCCATTGGTTGTCCACTTGCCCTTCGCCATCGACTGTCAGTTGCCTTATGTCCGTCGTCTGCTTGCAGTCCGCTATCGGCCGTCCACTTGCTATCTACGTGCCATCCGCCAACCGTACTATGCCGTCCGCATGCCGTCGCTGACCTAATTTTGCAGGTCGTGTCGGGTTGACTCGGACTCGAGGCAGGTCGGGTTCGGATTGACCCGAATAGTTCTGAGTCAGTTTGAGATTCGAACCCAACTCGTGTCCCGAAATTGACAACCCTACGATTTTCTTACTACTTTTAAATAAATAAATAAATATATATATATATATATATATATATATATATATATATATACACACTAAAAAATTACTTTAATAAACAATAAGAAATTCCTCTCAACATCATGATCATGGAAGTTTGATTATTTATTAAAAATCGTTATTTTATTATAATTTTATTTATTTATGTTCTAATATATATTGATAATTCCAACAGGTACTACTTCACCTCAACTCTTGCTCTGTTCATTGCCATGACTGTGATGGTCTATGTCCAAGACTCCATCAGTTGGTCCATTGGCTTCGGCATTCCCACAAGCCTCATGCTCCTCGCCCTCATCCTCTTCTTCCTCGGCACGCCTCTTTACGTTCAAGTCCCTCCTAACGGCAGTGTCTTCTCCGGCATCGCCCAAGTATTTGTCGCCGCCTTCCATAACCGCCGCCTCCCTCTCCCCTCCTCCACCGCCGCACTATACAACCCAATCTCACACGACGAACGTTATGTCACCCCTCTCCCACTGACCCACAGCTTCCCTTTCCTCACCAAAGCTGCCATCTTGTCCCCTTCTATTGGCTCACCGCCGAGCTCCTGGCGACTCTGCACCCTTCAACAGGTCGAAGAAGTGAAGTGTTTGATCCGCATCATACCAATCTGGGCCTCCGGAATCATTTGCTTCATCGCCCTAGGCCAACAATGGACTTTCGCCGTCCTCCAATCCTTGAAAATGAACCGCCATTTAGGTCCCCACTTCAAGATCCCCCCTGGTTCCGTCGGAACAATCTCCATGCTCGGATTGACCTTCTTCATTCCAGTCTACGACATGGTGATTGTTCCAGTTGCTCGCAGGATCACGAAGCTTGAGGGAGGGATCACGCTTCTGCAAAGGCAGGGGGTTGGGTTACTCATATCGATTTTGTCGATGGTGGCAGCGGCAATGGTGGAGAAGAAGAGGAGGGAGAAGTCTTTGGAAGGGGTGGCGATTTCAGTACTGTGGTTGGTGCCTCCATTGTTAGTCATGGGAGTTGCAGAGGCGTTTAACGGGGTGGGGCAGATAGAGTTCTATAATCGACAGTTTCCGGAGCACATGCAGACATTGGCAGGATCTCTGTTCTTTTGCAGCTTGGCCGGAGCAAGCTATTTGAGCAGCTTGTTGATAAGTGTGGTGAGGAAGGCGACAGAAGGGGAAGGGAAGAGGAGTTGGCTTGAGGATGATATTGATAAGGGAAGGCTTGATTATTTTTATTATTTGATTGCAGGGATGGGGGTTGTGAATTTGATTTATTTTGTGATTTGTGCGAGTTTTTATAGGTATAAGGGAGTGGAGGAAGTGAAGGTGGTGAAGGAAGGGGGTGGCGAGGGAGATATTGAGGTTTGTAAGGTTGTTAAGTCTGGAGAATTGTAGAGATTTAGGTTTGGTTTCATTTAGGACGGTTTTCTTACTCCTTTTTAAAACAGTATTTTAGTACAAAAAATTTCTTGAAAATTTTTTGTGCTAAAAAGTTGTTTTAAAAAGAAGAAAAGAAAACTGCCCCAAACAAAATCTTAGGTTTTGTTTGAGTCGATTTTCTTATTGCTTCTTCAAGTAGTTTTTTAATACAAAAATTATAATTTTTGTACTAGAAAGCCGCTTTAAGAAGTAATAAGAAAACCATCCCAAACAAAATTTTAGTTTATAAACTTCTATGAAATTAATGTTTGATAAATAAATAATATATATATATATATATATACATATAGAACTATAGAAGGTATGTTAGGGGATAATATAATTAATGTTCAAAATTTGTATTAATAGAATTTAATGTTATTTGAATTTTTTTTAGTAAGTCTATTTGCTCCTAGTTCATTATTTTTTTTTATAGGAAGATTTACATACATACCACTTTATTTGATGATATTTACATATCTAATACATAAAACTTTAATATTACTTTACTGCCACTCATATAAAATTTTAATATCAAATATATCACTCATATATTTTATTCTTACCATTCATATCACCTTATAAACTTTAGTATTTCTTTGCATGGAACACCCTATAAACTTTAATGTTTCATTCAATGCACATATATTTATTCTATGGGTGGTAGACATGTAATATTAAGATTTTAAGTGTTATATATGTAAATATTATGAAATAGAGTGATATGCATGTAAATCCCCATGTTTTATATTATGTATATAAGGGTGCTTAATTCAGTGCAATGGACGAAGATTTTAAGAAAAAAATTGAGAGAGGATATCACGTGAATTTGTGCTGAGATTAGTGCTTCTATATAATATCATAAACCACACTAATCTCAGCATAAATTTAAAGGCTCTTAAGCCTATTTTAATGCAAATTGTGCTAAAATAACATTACTTTCTGATTGATTGCCACATTTGGAATATACAAATTGGAAAATTGCAAAATAAACAAATGGATCTAATTTGCAATAATCATAATAACATATGAAAGCATCAACATTTACACCACCAAATCCACCATCTTCAATCAAATTCCTTCAGATTTCATAAATTATGGAATAAGAAGTTCTCAGAAGGAAGACTGATTGCAATTTTTTTGTGAAAAAGTAAGTGCTCCAGCAATTCTGATACTTGATTGAAAGAAATTTTGAGATAAGAACATCATTGGATAGCACAGATTCAAATTTGATTGCTGGAATTTTTTGTGCCTTCTGATTCTCTTGGCTCACTGAAACATCCCAATTTCAGAGAAATTAAAACCAAAACTATGAAGTTAATACATTTTTAATGCATTTCTTAACATATATGAGGAGATTGTGTTGAAAATGGTTTAATTTTGAGTAAGTAAAGAGCATTTAGCATAAAAAAAGGAAAGTGTTAGCATATGTGGTAATGTAGTTCACAATAATGAAGAGACTTTTTTCGAATATGACATAAATATCAAAATGGTCCCCTGACTTTCTACAGCAACAACATCAAGCCTTTATCCTACTATTTGAGGTCGGCTACATGAATATTTTTTCTCCATTGTGTCATGTTAAGAGTCAAATTCTCATTTAAATCTAATAAAGAAAGGTCATTTCTAATATTTTCAAAACAAGTCCTTTTAGATCTACCTCTACCTTTCTTAACATAAGTCAAATCCAATATATTTACTTTCCTAACTGGGTCATCCGAAGACTGTCGTTTTATGCGACCAAACCATCTAAGGCGGCTCTCTCTAATCATATCTTCCACTGGAGCTACTCCAACATTTTCACGTATATGCTCATTTCGTATTATATCTTTAAGAGTAAAGCACTCATCCACCTGAGCATCCTCATCTTTGCAACACTTGACAACATAAATATCCCACAGAAGAATTAATGTAGTCCCTATTTAAAGAATCAATAGACAAATTTGTAATTGTATATAGTTAGATATGTATTTCATATTAAGTTAGAGGATCAATATGATCATTTTTCTCTTTTAAATATAGATTTATTTGAGGATTATATCTTTATTATAATATTATCTCCAATACAAAAAAGATCAGTATGCGTATTATGCCAACCAAAGCTATCATAATAGGAATCAAGCTTCAAAAGAAGAAATTAAGAGGATCCTAATCTCAAGAACAACCTTTGGAACACAACTGGGAGCTTGCATAACCTCTACAAACATTAATTTTCTGATTGTAACTTCAAACTAGATGGATAAAGAGACCTTCACATCAATAATTTTGTTCATAAGCTTTATGACCGTTCTTGACCAATAATTATGTACTAGAACTAAAAAATTTTGTACAACAAAGTTATATTTTGTACAAACTTCAGGCCCTTCGTCATGCAAATACAAATTCCCCTTCAATCAATCATATATGAGTCAATAATGATTAGTGAGACTCGATCACAAGTTGCAAAAATCACAGAAAGTCTCACAAATTACAAAAACAGAGGAGCTTGCAGAAAATTGATGATGAGAAAGCCACAAGTTACAGTGAACAGAGAACAAATCAAACAAACTAGAGACCTGCAATGCAAAGTTGAAGAGAGAAATAGCATGTAGTAGAAAAATAGTGAACGACAAGAGGATTTGTGGGAGTCATGGGATTTCCGGACGCCGCGAGAGCCGCATTGATCCACATCAATGTTGTTTGGCTTAAGAAAATTTGGCTCCAACCAATTTTTAAGTTGATATTTGTCAACCATACTTGGATACAATTCTTAATGTTGATATTAGACCTACATATTCCACCTTATAAGAAATATTTGGTATTTCACCATCAATAGTAGACATGATTTCGGGTTCGTTTGGGACGGCTTTCTTACTGCTTATTAAAACAACTTTCTAGTAAAAAAAATTAATTTTTGTACTACAAAGCTATTTTAAGAACCAGTAGGAAAGCCGTCCCAAACAAAGCTCAAAAAGAACTTCAAAAATATGGTCATTTTGACAATTTAGGTAATATGAAAATGATATGTTAAAAATTAGATTCATAGGAGCAAATAAAAGGAGGAAAGGATTCAAAACATGGGTTGTTCATAATATAAAGTAAATTAGACATGATACAATTTGACTAAAACCTAAATTTTCTAGCTTTTCTAGCTTATATGCACATGGCCAAATTTTGTGATAAAATAGTTAATGACACTATATGGTGAGATGATGAAGTAATAATAAAATAGTAATATGGTTGAAAATATATCTTGTTAGCATCATAATGCAATCTTAAGATATGATTTCAAATATGAACATTAAGAACATCAAAAAGGTGAAATTTTCAATGATTTTCTATTAGAAATAACCCATAAAATTCATAACCATAAGAGCATGCAATCAATTGAAAACCACACTTTTTTTTAAATTCAAATTATATCAAACTTGAAAAAATCAATCACATAATTAGCCAAATAACTAAATTTAGAGTACTATAAAAAGGAAAGAAATTCAAAGCTATAAAATAAAGCCTCATGCTCATACAAGGAGATAATTTATCCTTTAAGTCCTCAAATCGCTTATTTGACCAATGATTTTACTTGCGAAAGTAAAATGGATGACATAACCAACTAGAAAAAAGTAAAAAAAAAAAAAAAATCATAGATTATGTTTTGGGCAAACCAAAGACTACTATTTATAATCATAAGAGCAAATAAAAAATTTCTTTTAATTATATATATATATGAGACAATAAGGAATCACGAATTTGTCGCATGCAAAAACATTGCAGAAAATTATAAAAACTGTTGAAATAAAAGTGAACAAAATTCATTGACCAAAACTCACAAGGGGTCGCGAACCAAGAAAATCACAAAATTTTGATAACCATAGTATAAAATCAAGGAGAGGAAGCCTGGATCTAATCAAGGTTCGCGGTGGTCAAGGAGCCTGATCGAAAAAAGGGACTATAGTTGTTAGATATCTAATGAAACCTTAGGCGGAATTGAGATCTCATTCAAAGATAACGATAGCAATAGAGATGTTGCAGAAATGTCTAAAATTAAGTAAATATCATCACGAACAAATGGATTGGTTCTAATTGGAAAATGAAAAGTTTTGTACAAGTCGCAAAAGTTATATGTTTCATCACATACATTAATCAATTAAATATAAGTTGATACAGAGCTACATGACTTGATCACATGCAAAAAAGTCAAAGTCATCTAAAATATTCAAACAAAGGACACTGTAGAAGTCAAAAAAAACTCACACGGGGTGTGAGGATGAATCATAAAATTAGAGACCGCAGAACCCGAGTGAAGAGAGAAAAACTCACTGGTAACTAAAAAATAATAGATCATAGGATTCTTAAAAACTCACAAGATCTATGGAAGCTAGGGGAGTCGCATCTGTCCACATCAAGCACAAAATTTGAAATAGATAGTTTAATGATTAAAATATGCTATCCCAAGTTTAAAATTTTGTTAGTTTGCATAAAACTATATTAAATTTTAAACATGATTTAGATTTTAAAATCAGTGCCCATAAATATATTATTTGAATGATGTTGTCAATTATGAGATTTTGAGGATGTCTATGTAGGGCAATGTGTATTAGTTGTGTATGGATGCTTGTAGTATGTGTGAGAAAGCCAACAAGTCATTTTATGAATCAAAAGAGGTGAGTGCTGCCATAGTCTTAGAATTTAAAAACAAAGAATGTTGTTTATAAAATATATATAGAAGAGAAGAAAGGGAAATAAATAAATAATTTTGACAGTGGAGATTGTACTCCACTGTCAAAAACAATGAATCTAAATTCATGTTAGTAGACACCTTTTGATGATACTTTCAAGTAGAGAAATTTTTATATTATTAAATATTATACATTTATTATCCTCTTATGCTATTCTCATCATGACTTTCTCGTTTCTATTTAGTTTTGAAGAGTATTTTGTTATGCCTCTTGTGTGTGTGTGTGTATATATATATATATATATATATATATATATATATATATATATATATATATATATATATATATATATATATATATATATATATATATATAATATATAGAGAGAGAGAGAGAGAGAGAGAGAGAGAGAGAATGACCAAAATGGTTCCGAACTATTTTAAAAGATTGTTTTGGTATATTAACTCTTTAAAATAGGATCATTTTGATCCCACCGTTAAAAAATAATGGAAAAATTAAGCATAGTTCAGATAACGGAAGGTTTGGCAAAGGATATAATCAAAATAAAAAATAAGCGAAATAAAACAGTTGTTCCTGCAACGCTAGCAAATCCGAACGTCAATCCGAGCGTCGATCCTACTCCTTGCATTCAAATCCTCCAGCATGTTCGACCCCATGCTCGGATTCTCCTTCTAGCCACCGCTAGTACATTCGACCCCCAACGTCCATCCCACAGCGCAGCGAAGATGAATCGGACTCGTTCACGCAACTAATCCTGCAGTCGTTCCCGCAGAGCTGGAGAATCTCAACGTCGAACTCGAGCAATGATCCTGTAGCCCAATCGAGTCCAAGTGTCAATCCAACAACATAGTCGAATCAGGAATGTGTTGCATGGTTTTATTGCCTAGTGATTCATAATGTGCTACATCGTTTTATTGCATATCTGTGTGCATGTATTGATTCTAAGAGCATGTTCCAAACATCAAATCTAGGCCAATCAAAATTATATCTAATAAATACTTTAATTACTTTAAAATTATATCTAATAAATAATTTAATTAAAAAATTATTAAAATGTACCTAATTTTAACACCATTAAGTCCAACATCCATTAATATTGGGACAAAAATAATCCTATTTTAAAGAGTTGAGAGATCAAAATGGTCCTTCAAAATAGTTGGGGATCATTTTGATCTCTCCTAAAGAATTGATGGACCATCTCTCTCTCTCTCTCTCTCTCTCTCTCTCTCTCTCTCTCTCTCTCTCTCTCTCTCTCTCTCTCTCTCTCTCTCTCTCTCTCTCTCTCTCTCTCTCTCTCTCTCTCTCCATGACTATAAGTTTGATTGAAGCTTAGTGACTTCTTTTATAATTTGATTTCTTTGTTATTACTTTGTATGTTTATTGTATCGATCGTAGTAAAATTTAGGTGTTTTCAATAACAGTTAATATTAAAACCCAATGTTAAAGATAGGGCTGTCAAAAACGGGTTTCGGGTCGGGATGATTTCTCAAATTTTGCAATCATCCTTAAGGCCATTGCCTTTAAGTAATCATGACCCTCTAACAACTCATGTTTCAATGCGGCATAAGCCGTCGAAATGCAAGGAAAATAAAGATTTGCTGTTGGGTACTTTGTGCCAGATATCACACAAGTTATATTGTAGAAAGGCCTTAAAAAATTAGAAATATTGTCAACTATCTCCCATTCTGAAGTAGATGGACAAAATTTATAGTTGGAGTCACCCAATTGTAGGTGTTGAAATGCCCTTCGATAATACAAAGCACTGTCTAGCATTATGAAAGTGGAGTTCCACCTAGTAGGAACATCTTGTCGTAGACCCCTTTTAGATTCCAAACAACTCTGCTTAACACAATCAAGAAATTTTTGCTTCCTTGCTTGAGAGCCTTTGACATATTTTATGCTCTCCCTGATTTTGGAGATTGAACCATCAATCTCCTTCATACCCTCTTGACAATAAGATTAATAATATGTGCGGTGCATCTTAAATGAAAAAACTCACCTTCACAAAGAAGGGCACTCCTCAAATTCATTTGGTTTCTCAAGTAATCAACACAAACATTATTTGCAGAAGCATTGTCTAATGTAATACTGAAAAGCTTAGATTCTATTCTCCACTCAATAAAAAGACATTGCAATTTCTCATAAAGCGAAATACCGTCATGAGGTGGTGGCATAAAAGAAAAACTAATGATCTTTTTATGTAGATGCCAATCATTATCAATAAAATGCACGGTCAAGCAAATAAATCCATCAGTGTTTATAGATGTCCACAGGTCAGATGTAACACAAACTCTGCTAGAGCACTTAGATAACTGAGAACGAATATTTGAAATTTCTTTAACGAATAATTTCTTGCAATCATTCCTTGCTGTATTCCTAGAAAATAGTTGAACATCCTTACGAAGATAGCTCAAAAGTGCTCGAACACCCAACCATTCTACACATTGGAAGGGCAAATCATGCATAATTATGCAAGCAGTAAATAAATCACGAAATTCTGACGAGTCAAACCTATGATCAGTCATAGCAATAGAAGAATTTGAGGTGCTTTGCAATATGAGCTGGCCAATGTCACGTAGATTTCTTTTCTTGCAATTTTGCAAATGTCTTCTTAAGTTACCAGTCCCATTTTTACTTTCACACAAGTATTGTGCACCACATTTTTTACATTTACATCTTTGCTTACCATCTGTAGGATTAGAAAGCATCTCAAAATGGCCCCAAACCTGGGAAGTCATCCTCCTACGCTTCTTAATTACCACTGAACCATCATTAGATGGCTCTACCACGTTATCTTCAATGTGAACTTCCTCATTCTCATCAATAAAAAGTTCAGGAAGTGTGTTTGAATCCTCCATCTAATAAACCAATTAAAGAATTTATCAATTTAGTCCAAATTATACAAACCAAAAAGTCAATAGCCAAACACTAAGTTGGTATCAATAAGACATTAATTGCATATAAACAAACACTTGACTAGTTGACTTCTTCGAACATATTTAAAGAAACTAATGCACGAACATTCAAACAATCATATTGCCATATTGGTTCAGCCGTTCAGTTACTTCAGTAGAGAATGATCATGCAGCCATGCAGCCGCAGGAATAGAGGAACTCAAGCAGTCATGACTCATTCAAGTTCTAGTCACAAGGATTTACAAAAGGCAGCACCAACAACCCAAAAGAAATTTCATTCAAGATATGCAGGAACAGAGGAACTGAATCGGCATCCAGAGAAAAAAAATTACAAAAGGCAGTATCAACAATAAAGTATAAACCCTAAGCCAGAAATAGCTTAAATCCTATCCTAGCAAGGATGATACTTGAAGTCTTCAACCATAGATACAATAAACCCTAAGCCCTAATCGGCAAATAAAAAGGAAATTTGCATAATACTTAAATCGGAAGAAATAACCGAACAAAAAATGATACTTGAAGTCTTCATTCTTCAACCAAGATTATTCTAAAATGATAGCAACTAATTAGCAAGAAAGAACAAACTGAAAAGCTACGAGCTTTCAGGGTTCGAGCAAGAAGGAGAATAGGAGATTAAAAATATACTAATAGAGGAAATGAGGAATAGACGACGCGTCGGTCCGACGAGGCGACGAGGAGAGAAGCTCCGTGAAGGAGGCAGCCGGCAGACGCAGGAACTAGGAAGCCAGGAAGGAGACGAACTGACGAAGAGTCGAAGACGGAATCACGGAACTTTCGTTGAGTTGAAATGTGCCCTAAAATCTAAAAGCCTAAATTAAATCGCACCGTCGGTCCGTCGCATTACTCGCATACTCGCACGAATCGGGTTGAGCGGGTCATTTCCGGGTCACTATCGGGTTTCCGTGTCAAACCCGGACCCGACCCGATATTCAAAACGGGTCGAAAAATGTAACCCGAACCCGACCCGTTTCGGGTTCGGGTTGACCCGAACCCGAAAAAATCGGGTCGTGTTCGAGTCGGGTTTTCGGGTCGTGTCATATATTGACAGCCCTAGTTAAAGATGATAATCATGTCAGAGAGAGAATTTTGATGGCTCAAAAAGTTTTAGATTTTGGAGATTAAGTGAGGTATGTTAATCAAGTATGAACTTGTGAAGGCACTCATCAGACATTCAAATATGTTTGAGATTATGAGTGAAAAAAATAAGGTAAAGTTGAATAAAAAGGCTCTCGTAGAAATCTTCTATATTTGACAGATAAAATCTTGACTAAATTCTTAGAGGAAGAATCGTGATGAAGTTGAGGCTCAATTTAAAGACTTTGTACATGGCCAAAAGCATATCCAACAAATTTTATGAATTCCATATATTGTACTTAACACGAATATAAGAAGTTACACTCATTAAATCATATTTGAATTTAATTTTACCCCACATAGTGGGATAAAAGCTTGATGTTGTTATTGTTGTATCAAGGATTTGTGAAATATTAATCTTATAATTCATAATAAGGATAAAGTTTTATTACTTTGTGATCTTTGTCTCCCTCTCATAAGTATGTGACATCATATTGTATGATAGAGATACAATTAGCTTCAAGGATGGTAAGAATTCACTTCTCTATAAATATGTGATTGCGAAGCTTGGGGATGTTCAAGATGAAATGGATTATGGGAAACCATTCTAAAAGAGATCAACCTATAATCATGATAAAACTATAAAAGTGAATCTTGTGGCAAGTATAAAGGTGTGACTTACTTCTACAACAAAAAGAAAGAGTATATTAATAGAGATTGCGAAGCTTTGAAGAGAAAGGAACATTATGCAAATAACAATCATAATATGGCCAAGTTAGCAAATGCTGATGTTATTGAAAATTACTTATTCGTGACAATGAATCCTCATAAAGATTTATTCTCCACTTAGATGACATGACATATACTAGAGGAATCAATTTGATTTTGTTCTAGTATGGGTCAGTTCATTTCTGGTTCTTAAAATGTATAAAGTCGGATTAATGAGATGATAGTGAAATCTAGTAGTCAATTAATCTGAAAATGAACCAAAACTGATTTATATGTTTAAATTTAGATAGGTGAAATGGATATATGACAAATGCATCCTAATTTAGTAATACTTTGTGGAATTGTTCGTACACTGCACAATATACACATGAGTAAAGCAATACTTCCATGATGTCTTAATATAGTAATACCATATGCACTAAGCAAATTGAAATCTTCAGCTCAACAAATCTCATGGCCCCATTCCCTATCTCATAATAGGGGTTTTGTCTTTTTAACTCAAATGCTTGATATTTCTATTGGTGTTTGCCTCCCGTGTGTGCCATGCTAGATCGAAGTTCACTCAACCACAATTGATACTTAGTCTCTCTTCTCAATTAAGACGAATTTATTTTTGTTAAATCTTTGACTTATCAACATCTATCAATCACGTACCAAATAATGCCTCTTCCACTCAACATTCATCATCCTTACCTCTCCAAACACATAGTAAAATAAATTGGTCCTTAACACATTCAACTATATTTGATATTTCACATCACTGGCCGTAGCTCAAGAAAGAATATGTGCAATTTTTATATCCAAAGTTAGGGGTGTCAATATTTGACCCGACTCGAAAACCCGACCCGAAAATTTCGGGTTCGGATCAGAGATTTCGACTCTTTTGTAAAACCGGGTCGGGTTCGAGTTGACCTAGAAACCCGAAATCAACCCGGTTTGACCCATTTTTAATTAATTTTAGAGGGTTTTAAAGGATTTTTATGAAATAAGTAAATGACATTTCAAAAAATTATAAACATTATTGCTCAAATTAAATTAATATTGATTTATTTTAAATTAATTGAAGTAAATATTACCTTAATTTGATTTAGATTTAAATAAATTGAATTAAATAAAAAATTTTAATAAAATATACTCGAAGATGGTCAGGTTTGGGTTGACCTGGACCCGAAGCGGGTCGGGTTCGGGTTAGGAAAACAGACCTGTTTACAAAAACGGGTCGGGTTCAGGTCGGATTGAATAGTGTCGGGTCATTTTCGAGTTGGACCCGAATCCGACCAGTGACCTGATTTTCACAGCCCTATCCAAAGTTCAATGATGATTAATTCATATTTCTCTCGCCTTAGTTTAATCTCATACTCTAAAGATAGGGAGCAACTTTAATCGATTTCTCCCCTCACTAAGAAAATATAGCCTATTTTCTAATGCAAATTGAACTAAAACTTAAAATGAATACCAAAAATGTAGTTTCAGACAAAGAAGCATGAATTTGTAAGATAAGAAATTTTTCTCACCCATGGCCTTGGAAAAGCCTAGTTTATTTCATCTGTTAAATATCTGATTCAAACCAGATTGAAATATAGGTACTTTCAAAGTAATATTGGCATTACTACAATCGTAATTGCACTTGACACAACTATAAAAAGAGAGGGACTCAGGTTAAGACATGAGAGAGTATTAGATTTAGTCCTCATTAAATAGTTGAAAAATATTTTGCAAAAAAAAAAAAACCAAATAGTTCCCATAGGTTTAAACTTCAGAGTTAAAATTGAGTTTCACCATTGGTGTAGTAGGCCCAACTTTGATAACCCTTTGATCCATGTTCCCTGACAACTCACTCCAAAGCCACTCTTTAAAGTTTGTTCTTTGTATTATGCATGCCTAAAGAAAAAAAATTGTAGTATGCCCAATACATGAAGCTCCTACCAAGTAGGGTATAGAGAGGGATTGATGTACACAACATAACCCCTACTTTGTGAAGAAATTGTTTCCATATAAAACAATGATGTTTGACATATAGAAAGAGAGAGGGGGAGAGAGGTGCAAAACTTTAATTTTTTTTGTATGCCATGACAAATTATAAAGGTATTAGGTAATATCAATTTGATGAAAAGAAGACCACTAAACACCCAAGGATTGTGAAAAGCATCATCCTTGAAAGACAAAAGAGTTTTAAAAGTGAATGAGGTCTTTCTAAACAATGCATAATATTGGCGAGTGAGAAACCAAAGAAGGGCCAAAATTAGGCATATTCCAATAGTAATCAAATCCATTTTCAACTCAAAAGTTTAAGCTTATGAGTGGGGGATAAACACTTGATACTTCTACAAAAACATATTTTTAACTATGTGATGTGAAACTAAACCCAATACTCTCATGTCTTAACAATCACTCCCTCATATGAAAATTCTACACATCATCTATTATTCCACTTCATATGAAATTTTGTCAACATCATCAAGTATCATACACCAAGAGCCCATTCAATCACATGAAGTCATCATAAGAGTCCCAATCTTAAGCTAGTTCAACTATGGTAGAACGGGACAAGCCATATGAGAGACAAACCCATGAACCAGTTGTTCTTAACCAAATCATCAACCTTGATACCACTTGTCAATGATTGAAAATTAAAGTGGGCCAAAAGTTGGACCTAGTATGCCAATGGTCAAACCCATCATCAACCGCATGGTATTTCTACACCAATAATTTTTCAATCATGGATGTAAGACTAAACTCAATATTGGCTTAAAACTTGACACATAAAGCCTTTGCCAATGTAGGTTTGGGGATGGGTTGATGTATAACCTTAAAAAAAAAAAAAACTTGAATGATATCCACAAATTTTTAAGCCAAAATAGCAATTGAAAATACATCCTATATATAAAGGTGTAAATGAGTCGAGCTAAAGCGAGCTGAAGAGCTGCTTGGTTCAACTCGTTAAGCAAAATAGCCAAAATTGTTTGTTTATATTGGCTCATTAATTTATTGAGATGAATACAAGTTATTAAAAAACATATGTATTATTTGAAAGCCATATATAAATCATATAACATACGGACTATATATATGTATGTATGCATGTTTGAACATGAGTTACAAAATATATGCATATACATACACAAATGTATACATAAACACATATAAGTATACCCGAATATATGTATAAAAATGCATGTTTTTATGTATATATAAAATAACAGAGCTACTATTGAGTCAAATAGGATCAAACAAAGTTTTGTTCATGTTTAGCTTGTTAAATAAGCAAGCTTATAAAAGCTAGTCAAACAACACCTAATTAGCAAGTCAAACACGAATAACAATATTTTTTTGACAGCCCTACCCGTATGTGATTGAGCATTCTTCTAAGGGTAGATACTAGTTAAGTTTATATAAATGTGGTGTAATATGGTAAACTTTTGAGCAGTACTTGCTCATCAAGAGTTTTTAAAAAGAAGCGCACTATTTTATGAACATTTAAATTCATATAATACTTTATACATAGACATGCATATATGCACAAATATAAAGAGAGGAAGAGGGGGGTTGAGAGAGAGAGAGAGAGAGAGAGAGAGAGAGAGAGAGAGAGAGAGAGAGAGAGAGAGAGAGAGAGAGAGAGAGAGAGAGAGAGAGAGAGAGAGAGAGAAGAGAGAGAGAGAGAGAGAGAGAGAGAGAGAGAGAGAGAGAGAGAGAGAGAGAGAGAGAGAGAGAGAGGTGAGTACAAATCTTTGGAAAGCTAATAGTTAATAGTGAATTGAAGTTGGAAAAAAAATCTCTAAGAAAATATCAAGAAAGTGTTGATAACTAAGTAGTCAAATTAAGGAATAAAGACACTTATATGGGTTCAAATTCCCTGATCTCCGTGAGTTCTTTCCCAACCAAGTCCATCCATTTCACCCTCCCTTTACCAACCACCTCCTTTCCTGATACGGGTGACTTCTTCAAACTGGTCTTCGGTAAAACATCAGCTTTCTCATTTCCTGATTCATTCTCCTTCATGTCAATCTTCTCTTCAGATGAGTTATCCTCCACAACAGAAGAAACTGGAACTGGGCTGTTAGAGACATGTTGAGCATCCTCCAACTTAATTGGGCAAGGAGAATATATACAGACGGATGATTTAGAGAATCTGATTGATGGGCAGTAGGACTTGCAGAATAGAACCCTCATGAAGACTGATATTGGCTTTGGAACAACAAATCATATCCACATATAATCAAACAAAAGTAGAGCACAAATAGGGAACCCAACTCCCAAAATTCAATATTTATCCATTTAATGGAAGAAACACGCTAGAGGAAGAAGATAAGTGGAAACAGTTAAAGCCCAATGCTTTCAATTGCATGAATTAAGTCTGTTCGATCGAAATCAAATGCTATAAGTTGAACAGAAGCTTTGCTATAAGTTGAACATAAGCTTTCTAGTCCCATTATTTCATGCATAGAGAGAAACATGGAGACAGCCCCAAAGCTCAACCTTTTACAGCAACCCCAAAAAAACCCAAGAAAGAAAGAGGTGGGAAAGCACTGTTGGTGTTCAACGCCTTCACAGAAGCAACCAAGCAAGAGCCTTTACAATTTTGTTAAAAAGAAGGCATTTTGATTCATTTGGGAGACAAATGCAGAACAAACTTATAAAGAAGGAATCGGAGAAAAAGGAAAGTACAAGATGGCGTACTGGAAGAAGGCCTACAGGGAAAGCTCATAAAGAAGCTTATGTCGTTGCAATCAACCTACAAAGAAAAAGCGCCCACCAAATGCTTCCTTTACCTTCGGATCCCAAAAATAGTGATCAGTGTTTTTTATCAGCTTTTTGCTCTTCAGTGCAAAGTTGCCGACGATTTTACTC
The DNA here is from genome assembly GCA_016618105.1 of Dendrobium huoshanense. NCBI lineage: Eukaryota > Viridiplantae > Streptophyta > Magnoliopsida > Asparagales > Orchidaceae > Dendrobium > Dendrobium huoshanense. The sequence goes on along the minus strand of CM028342.1, from coordinate 2,740,146 downwards.
GCCAAATTGAGGCAATTAAAGAGTGAAAATTTTATGAACAATTTCCAAAATCACCACTTTGGGGTAGTTCTTAGGATAGTTTAGTTGTTGTTGCTGCAATTTTTTTTTTTTTGGAAAAAAATTTAAAAATAATCATAAATTTATGTTGGAAAAACATTTTTTTATAAAAAAAATTACATAAGTTTTTTAAAATTATTGCATATTTAGCAATCTTATCGAAATGTTTTAATTCTTGTCATAGAAAATTTTAAAACAAATAAAAAAATAAATATAATAAAATTTGAATATTATCATTTTATTTTAGGCTATGTTGTTGTGGATGTTTCCATGTCAATATATTTAGTACTCAATTTTATTTTTGATTTTGATTTTAATTAGTATTAATAAATTTATTTTTTCAACTTATTAAATTCTTAATAAATTTTAGAGGGATTTATGTAAATAACACTAAAAACTATATCATTTACATATTTAATACTTAACCTTTATTAGTTACATACATAACACTTAAAATTTTTAAATAAAAATATATGTCTTTATTTCAATCTTGTCAACACGAAAACAATGTCATCAATCTTGTTGCCTTTCATATATTGTCGGTCACCGTAAATCAAGCTGTACATTTGTAACCAATATCATATACTTGTTGAACCTCCTCTTTTTTCATGCAATTTGTCACGACCCAACCCGACTGGGACGGATACCGCTCGCATCAGGTCGCCGACAAACTCAAACTGACTGAACTGATTCCAGGATCTGGCTTTGGAATTTGTTTCAGAACTTTCTTCCAAACATTTACACACACACCCAGAGCTACTATAAAAATCAAATGCAGCGGAACAGATCATCTATCTTTTTCTTCCTCAAAAAGAGAATCATATACAAACACAGATCATGACTTTCAGACAGAAAGAAAGACATAACAGAAAAGCCATGACTGTACAAAAATCAAAAGTCCATAATACATATAATAGATCAGACTCTGAACTCAGAATTCCTACTCCAAGACTTCCTTCCCTTTCCTAGAACCTAAAAACCACGCAGAAAATAAGGATGAGCTACAACAGCTCAACAAGACATCAAACCTCCAATCAAAATCCTCAGAGTCCACATCAAACACATCAGATAATAATCCGTACAGAAATCAGATCAACAGAATCATATATCGAATCAGAACAAAACAAATATCAACGAAATCATAATTTCAAAACTTGAATCATACAAATCCGATCAAATCAGAACAGAACAGAATCATACAAATCAGATCATATCAGAGTCATATCATATTAAAATCGTACGGAAACCAGAAATTATATCAATTCAGAACATATCAAAATACATAACAGATTCCCTGACTCTGACAGAATCTCAACGGATTCTGGCCCCTTATGCATCCCTTCCAAGACACTGATAGAATCTCTCGGATTCTGACCCCTTATAACTCCCTTTGTGCTCATGGCACCAGAACAGATGTGCTTATAACACCAGAAATCATCGGATCCGGGACAGAACTTATTTTTAGATTTTTAGAGCTCATTTCAGATTTTCAGATTTCCCTGACACAGACAGGATCTCATAGGATCCTGACCCCTTATAACTCCCTTTTCATAGCCCACAATCATATCATATCATTTCAGAATAAATTCGGACAATTTCAGAAATCGTACGAAAATCCAGCGGCATAACGGCAGTATACGGAATTTACACAAAAATTACTAATTTCACAAATTACCAAATTAGCACAGAATATTCACAACAACATTACAAGACTTTTATTCTACTGCCCAGCTAATTTCAGGCTTCATCAGAAATTACAGTCAAAATAAAACACTGCTGATTGAAAACTATCCGGTAAAAATTCTCCAGAAAATAATCAAAATGTGCACACTCGGCACTTCAGAAACATACCAAAAGTTACGCGGTAAAAACTGAACCAATCTGAAAATACGGACGAAATTCACTAACGAAAACAAAATCCGGACAGAATAATCGTTCAAACTTCGCCGTTCTGAAAATTGAGAAAGGAGGAATGTGCCTTACTTTGCGTACACCACTTTCTCGAACTATCTCGTCGGACGAAAACGGACCGACGTCGCCCAAAAATCAACTTTTCTTCTTTTTCCCTCGACTTTCTCTCTCCTCAGAATTTTATATATTTATTTTTTTATTTTCTCTCTCTTCAAAACGAGCTCATTCCCTTATATCTACTTGAGATCGGCCCGGCCGATCGCACGATCGTCCTGGCCGATCTAAACAAAATCACATCGTCCTGGGACGATTTCTCAGGACGATAATTAATTTCCTTGGACGATAAAAATCCCTACTCTCTGACTTGTGCCATGCTCTGATCGTCCCGGGACGATCCCAGATCGGCCCGGACGATGCCTACAGGAAATCTTTCCTATAACTTATGTACATAATCTGGAACAAATTTTGAACTAATCATCCCGGGACGATCCACGATCGGCCCGGACGATCCTGGAGCAGATCTGATATTACACAATTTGCCTTCAACAACTCTCATATGCTTCTCTTTCTCCCACAACTCCCTCTTAGCGCCTTTTTTCTCTCCCTTACACTCCTTCCCAAATTCTCAAAATCCTCTTTCTAGATAAACGAGGACATTCCATTGAAGCCTGCTTGGAGGAGGCTTTGTGTCATGCCCCGAGATCTAACTTGGAAAGAATGTCGATCAATTTCGCAACAATTTACCAGAGTTATCTATAAACCTTCAGAAAGCAATCTATCAAACATCTATAAAATTTAAAACATCAATATTCAAGTCGATTCATATCTCAAAACATCATGTACAATACTCAGGAACTACAATATCAATACAAGTAGAGAAATCTATCCTGTCCTGAGTACAAAAGAATCATCTATCGATCAAAAGAACTAAAACCTGTCAATCTGAATCAACTCCTATCTCCTGCTCCCGATCCCTGACCTGAAAATATCAACCACATATAATGAGCTTTACAAAGCCCAGCAGGTCACCTAATACCTATAACTGAAATCAAAGCACGGCAATGCTATCAATATGCATGTCAATCTATTCAATCCGTATCAGTCAATGATCAATGAGTCAATGCAGCGGAAATTCAATAGTCAATCAAAACCAGTCAATGCAGCGGCAGGCAATTCGGTAAATCAATTCAATAAATCAATGTCGTCAATCAAATCGATACGGTCAAATCAGTGCGATCTAATCAATGAAGTCAATCGAGAAAAGCGATACGAGACAAGGAATCTATAAAACAGTCAATACGGTGCAGAATAGCAGCAACAGTGAATCTATAAGTCTATAGGCAGCAATACAATGAATCTATACGATGTCCATGTCCATGCTATCAATGCAGTATCTATATCTATCAATGATCAGTAGTATCAATGTTCAGTAGTCAATCGATGAAATCAATGAAATCGTACGATACAGTAAATCCGATCAAACTCAATAAAGCAGAAGTCGATAAAGCAATAAATCTGTAAATCAATACAGTAAACATGCAATTCAATACTATATACTGGACAATGTATAATCAATGGTCATGTTGCTGTTGTAGAATCCATATTGCTGTTGTAGATATCAATACATTGGTTCTATGAAAAGAGTCGTCACTCTATTGCCCGTCGGCCTATGATCTCCTTATGACTCCCATCGTTATATCCATGATCCATGATCTATGATTTAAAGGAAAGCCCGTCGGCCCACCATCCTGTACAGGTATCATCTCCAACCAATGTTCAACCAGGTTATACGTGTTCCAGTATCAATAATCAATCAATAATCCATATTAGAGCAATCATATCAATAATCATATCTATATCGATTCAATCTATCAGTTTCATACAATTCAGGAATCATACGAAAATCGGGCAGCGTAACGGTAGTCGGTCAAAATTACACAAAAACCCTGCAAAAAGACACAATATCCAAATTCTTCCAAATTACAGTAGAATATCAATAATACCAATACAAGACTATTATTCTATAGAAACCAAATCAAATCAAGTCCCGATTATTTTCTATTCGATTAAAATCACGTAGAATCAATTCCGACCGGTAAAATCTTCGTAGAATACAGTCAAATCGTGTACAATAATCATATCTATAACATATCAGAAGTTGTGCGGTGGGAGTTGTGTCAAATCGAAATCATGTTGAAAAGTCGACTACGAAAATACAAAACAAATCCCAACTCGGTCAAAACACAACATCTTTGAAAACAGAAACAGGGTTCGGAGTCCTTACCACGAGATCTACACTTTCTCCAACAGCAGCGTCGGACGAAAAGCGCTCCGCGGTCTCCGAAAACCAGCTTTTCTCTTTTTCCTTTTCTCTTTCTCTCTCCTCAGATATTTCTGATTTTATAAAATGATTTCTCTCTCCTCAAAACGAGCTGATTTTCCTTATATCATACTCAGATCGGCCTGGCCGATCGCCCGATCATCCCGGGACGATCAGACCAATTTCTGATCGTCCTGGACCATTCCCAGGGCGATGATCAGGACGGTATTATGTGAACAGTGCCGATCGTCCCGGACGATCTCAATATCGTCCTGGACGATCCTGTCCAGAATCCTTCCAGAACACTCCAGAAATCAGCTGTTTTCCAATGCACTGATCGGCCTGGACGATCCAAACTTCGTCCTGGCCGATTCTGGGAGGAAAATCTAAATCAGAGAGGAACAGTAAGGGAACGAGATATTACAATCTCCCCACCTTAGAAAAATGTCGTCCCGACATTTCCCTACAGGTACGAAGCAAAAACAGACAATGCAAAACGATTCGATCGAAATCCAAATCCAAATCAAAACTCGTCGAAATCCATACAGAACACACAATGCAATCAATCAAATGTCAATATGCAATGTTCATATGTCAATATCAATTGGTTAGTCAAATCAATCTTACCAGTAGAATCTTCTGGTCGTTGCTGATCCTGATGCTGTAAACTCTGTAGACTGTAGATGCGTGGCACCACTGGAGGAAGTGCAGGAGGTCGTGGCGCAACTGTCTCCCTCTGAAGGAAAAATTATTGCGTCCTCTCACCTGACGTAGAGCTACGTCCTCCCACCTGACGTAGAGCTACGTCCTCCCACCGCCAAAAAACTCAGTTTTTGCTCGGTATTGCTAGGTATTATTTGATAATAACGAGGAATATCATCATGTGAAGACCAATACCGAGTTATACCGAGCTATACCGAGCAATACAAAAAATACCGAGTTTTTTCAAGGAAAAACTAGGTATTTTTTTATATTGCTCGGTATTGCTCGGTGTCACTGTCACGACCCGACCCGAGACGAGACGGATCCCGTCCGCACCGGGCCGCGACGAAGAAGCAGACACTAACCAGGATCTAGCTTTGGAATTTGGTTCAGAACGGAATCTTCCAAATTATTTTAAACAAAACAGATAAACAAACACAGAGCTACTATGAATCATCAAATGCAGCGGAACAAAACATCTATCTTTTCTTTTCCTCAAAACAATCATTTACAAATACAGTACATGGCTTTTAGACAGAAAAAAAGACAGAACAGAAAAGCCATGACTGTACAAAAATCAAAAGTACAAAAGTACCTATACTGATCAGACTCTGAAACTAATCCTGGACCTCCTTTCCTTTCCCAGAACCTGAAAACCACCAGAAAGCAAGGGTGAGCTCAACAGCTCAGTAAAACAACAAACCTCCAATCAAAATCCTCAGAATCGCAAAACCCATACATCAGACAAATCCGTACAGAAATCAGAACGGAATCGGACAGATATCAAATCAAACAGAACTGTACGGAAACAGAAGTCGTATCAAATCAGAAACAGAACATATCAGACATATCAGATCAACAGAATCAGAATCGTACAGATCATATCGGAATAGAACAAATCATATCAGAATCATATAACAGATATCAGATATTTAATTAATAGCTAAATTCCCTGACACTGACTGAATCTCATAGGATCCAGGCCCCTTATGCCTCCCTTTGTGCTCACGGCACCAGAACAGATCAGATGTGCTTATAGCACCAGAATACATATATAGTACATATAGCACCTAAACAGATTTTCCTCGGATCCGGAACAGAACAGATATAATATTTCATATTGAGCTCATTTCAGATTTCCCAGACACTAACTGAATCTCATAGGATCCAGGCCCCTTATAACTCCCTTTTCATAGCATATACAGATAGCATATCAAATCAGAAGATTTCCGGACAAAACAGAAATTACCCAAAAATCGGGCAGCACAACGGCAGTATACAGAATTTACACAATTTTCCTGAAAATCAAAATTCACCAAATTCGCACAGAATACAGATATCAACATTTCAGAACCTTTATTCTACTGCACAGATAATTTCCAATTTCACAGAAAAATTCAGTCGAATAAAAAATACCCGGACAAAAATCTTCAAAATATAGTCAAAACGTGCACACCCGGCACGGCAACGATATACAAAAAGTTACGCGGTAAAAACTGAACCGATCAAAAGATACGGATGAAAATCGCTAACGGAAACAAAATTCGGACAGAAAATAACGCCAAACACGACGGTTCTGAAAATTGAGAAAGGTGGAATGTGCCTTACCTCGTGCACAACAATTTCCTCAACAGTCTCTTCGAACGAAAACGGCTCCGCGTCTTCCCGAAATTAACTTTTCCAAATTCTTCCTTTTCTCTCTCCTCAGAACAGAAAATCAGATATTTTATTTTTTTTTATTTCTCTCTCTTCAAAACGACAGAATTTCCTTAAGTAATACTCAGATCGGCCCGGCCGATCGCAACATCGTCCCGGGACGATCCGACCAAAAGGATCGTCCTGGAATCCTCCCAGGGCTGTTGTCTGGCCGATATTTTCTACAGTAACTATCGGCCTGGCCGATGTCTCCAATCGGCCTGGGCGATGCCTACAGCAAATCACCTGGAGCAAATCTGGGCAAATTCTGGAACTGTTTCTCAACTGATCGTTCCAGGACGATCCCAGATTGTCCTGGATGATCATGGAGCAGATCTTGATATTACAATCTCCCCAACTCAGAAAAATGTCGTCCTCGACATTAACCAATCCAAACTCAGTCAAAACAAGTACGGGTACGACTGTCTCATGTCAGACTCCTTCTCCCACGTCGCTTCCCGTGCAGTCCGGTGCTTCCACTGGACTTTAACCATCGGAATCTGTTTATTTCTTAACTTCCGGACGTCGTACGCCAAAATCAACTCTGGCTCTTCCTTGTACGCTAGATTCTCCTGAATCTCAACCTCATCAGCAGATACCTTCTTCCCAGAGTCGGATACCCACTTCCTCAGAGTGGATACGTGAAACACGTTATGCACATCAGGCATAGAATCAGAAAGCAATAACTTGTAAGCAGCTTTTCCAATCCTTTCCAAGATTTCAAAAGGTCCAACATATCTCGGACTAAGCTTGCTTACCTGACCAAATCTGCTCACACCTTTCATCGGACTGACTTTGACATACACAAAGTCACCAACCTGAAATTCGACAAACCTGTGCTTCTGATTGTAATACTTCTGCTGTCGATCTTGAGCAGCTTTCAATCTTTCTCTTATCAAACTGATCTTCTGAGCAGTTTCATCTTCTGATCAAAGTGGCCCCCAAAGCCAGTCTATCTCCGACCTCCGTCAGAGTCAAAGGAGTACGGCACTTCCTGCCATACAGAGCCTCGTACGGTGCCATACCGATACTGGACTGAAAACTGTTGTTATAGGCAAACTCAATCAGCGGAATATGATCTTCCCAGCTTCCGTTAAAGTCCAGAACACAAAGTCTCAACAGGTCTTCCAGCACCTGAATAGTCCTCTCAGACTGTCCGTCGGTCTGAGGATGAAAGGCTGTACTAAAATGCAGTTTCGTACCCAAGCCTTGCTGAATGTCTTTCCAAAGTCTGGAAGTAAAACGTCCATCTCGATCAGATACAATCACACGAGGCACACCATGCAATCTGACTATCTCCTTCACATAAATCTGTGCCAAGCGATCAACTGAATCCGTCTGTCTGATCGGAAGAAAATGGGCGGATTTCGTCAATCGATTTACAACCACCCAAATGGCGTCGTGCCCTTGCCTAGATCGAGGGAAACCCATCGCAAAGTCCATCGTTACCTCCTCCCATTTCCACTCAGGGATAGGCAACGACTGCAACAGTCCACCTGGTCGCTGATGCTCTGCCTTCACCAACTGACAGGCTTCGCATCTCGACACAAACTCTGCCACATCCTTCTTCATTCCAGGCCACCAGAACAAAAGTTTCATATCAGCGTACATCTTACCACTGCCTGGATGTACAGTGTAGCCTGAATGATGAGATTCGTACAGAATCTCCTGCCTCAAATCTCCAAACACAGGTACCCACAACCTATTCTTACGGAAAATAGCACCAGAATCAGAAATTCGAAGTTCAGGAGTCTTACCAGATCCAATCTGAGCAATCAACTTCGAATAATCAGAATCTGACTTCTGGGCTTCTTGAATTCTTGTTTCCATAGTAGACTGAATGCTCATCTGAGCTAAATCCAAATCACTGGAGGAAATCACCTCCAACTGTAATCGCTCCAAATCACGAATCAGGAAGTCGTCACAAGTAAGCTGAATACCTGATAATCCAAAAGACTTCATGCTCAAAGCATCTGCTACCACATTCGCCTTCCCAGGCTGATACTGAATAGTCAAATCATAGTCTTTGATCAATTCGAGCCACCTTCTTTGTCTCAGATTCAGATCCTTCTGAGTAAAAATGTACTTCAGGCTCTTATGATCAGTAAAGATCTCACATCTGACGCCAAATCTTCAAAGCAAAAACTACTGCAGCTAACTCCAAATCATGTGTCGGGTAATTCTTCTCATGTGATTTCAACTGTCTCGAAGCATAAGCAATTACCTGACCATGCTGCATCAGGACACAACCCAGTCCTTTCAGTGAAGCATCACTGAACACCTGAAAACCTTCCGTACCTGACGGAAGTGCTAGCACTGGAGCTGAAGTCAAACAATCCTTCAATCTCTGAAAACTCGCCTCACACTCCAGTGTCCAAACAAAAGGAACTGACTTCTGAGTCAGTCTCGTCAGAGGCGTCGAAATCTGTGAAAATCCCTTCACAAATTTCCTATAATACCCGGCCATGCCCAAGAAACTACGTACCTCAAATACCGTAGTCGGCCTTGGCCAATCAGCAACTGCCTGAATCTTCTGGGGATCTACAGAAATGCCTTCTCCGCTAATCACATGCCCCAGAAATGAAATGCTCTTCAACCAGAATTCACACTTGGAGAACTTGGTGTGGGTCTCCGAAAGGATTCTGCTCGTGTGGTTCGAATGCAAAGGATACGATCACACTATCCCGTAGGACAAAATGGTCGTAGGCCTTTACACTCGGCACAAGCAGGCCGATGGAAGAGCAGATGGAGTTATAGATACGATTAGCCATGGAGGATAGCGGCTTTCACCAACCAATCTCAATGGATAATAATATCTATAATCCAAAAGTTCACGAGATTTCCCCTATTCGATGCATCAGCACCGAATAGGGTTTATTTGATTGTGGGGATCGGTTTCCTACGGGCGCAAGCCCCCGTAGTTAATTACATCCTAAGCCTTGACTTAGGAAAACTCTCGATTAAGGATGTTAGATTATCTTCTCAAAAATGGGTTTAGTGCAAGGGCAAATTCTAGGCTTTCCTAATCAAAGGGAATGTCCCAATTTGGCTCAATCAAATCACACGTGGTTCATTCAACATTCGGTCGGCTCAAAGAAGTGGAAACTGGAGAAAAAGGAAGGAGGCCAAGCATTCAGACATACACGAGAGAAAGAAGGAAGTGGCGTCATCTGTGTGACGCGGATGGGTAGGATTTATAGTCTCCGAAAGAATGGAGAACTCACCCACCATTAAGGTGTATAGAAGTACACTCGTACACCTCACCTTTAGACCCTAAATCTATAAAAGATGTAGTGTTGTACACACAACACTAGCATCTACGACCTAGCTAATGCAATCTGGACTTATTCCTTGCCTGAAAAAGGAAGCCAGCTAAAATCCTAGGCACAACCAATCGTCCTACATGTATGCAAGATAGGAAAGCTCTGTCCTAAAGAATCAAGGATTAATAGTTTAAAAGATTTAAATCAAGGACTCTACAATATGCAAATGAACAGATCTAGCGTTGTATGATGCATGAAACAAATGCATAAGTAAGAAAGATCCTTAGGTCCACTAATGCAATGCATGTATGTAGGTAAAGTGCATTGTGAAGAAAAGTGTATAAGAACATATGCATGACATCCAGAGTACAGAAAAAATAAATAAACACACCCTAAGGGTATCCTTCAGGCAAGATACCCGCACAGAAAATCATCAGAGTCATGCCCACTTCGTGTGGGAAAACAACGGTGCCCAATGGCACGAGTAGGTGGCCTACTCTACAGGCCTAAATGACCCTAATGGTCTCTAAGGCTCACAGAAAGAAAGAAAAAAAAGGGGGGGGGGGTATCGTACCCAAAACCGGAAAAGGCCAAAGTCCTAGCAGAAAAACAACGATGCCCACTTCGTGTGGGAAAACAACGATGCCAACCGGCATAATAGGTGGCCTACTCTACAGGCCTAAATGACCCTAATGGTCTCTAGGGCTCACAGAAGGGGGGCAAGCTTTGACCTATAGGGCCAAAGCTTCGTTAGTGAACTACCCTATGGCTGGCTACCTACACATGCTAGAATACTTATTAACAATTTGTGTGTGGAGTGTAGCAGTTCGATACATGATTAAAAGAAAATTGCTTTACAAGTTGCAGAGATCATACCTGATTGTGGCGCTGCCACTTACAAGCTTATAAGCAAATACTCCCCGATTGTGGCGCGGCCACTCAAAAGCCTCAAGCTAGCGAATTACCCCAATGTACCTCGCAAGACAAGTGAAAGAAAAATACAAAAATGAGCGTAGATGCCATTCAAAAAATAAATGCATGTAAGTAAGAATGTAGCAAGCAGGAAATCTAATAGTAACAATTATAAAGCATGTGTATGTAGTAAATACTGAACAACGAAAGAAAATGTCAACCTAACCTAGGGCTAGAAGTCGTGTCCTAACCAAACAAGTCTAAGGTGTGTGTAGGCTGTGTAGTTTTGGATAGATCCTATGTAGGATGATTTAGTTATAATTGCTTGCATTTGATTTGTTAAAGGGCAAAAGAGAGATTTTAATTGAAGTTTAAATCTTAATACTTTAAGATTGATTTTAGAGATTTTATTTTAGGATTTGATTGATTATCACCTTTGTTTCACACCGAGGCCGTGAGGTTTATTTCACCCTCCTTGGGGCTAACTTAATAGCCTCGTAGGCCTGGGTTACCCAGTGATAATCAACTTTGTTTGATTATTACAGTTTGTTGTTAAAAGAAAAAGAAAAGTGTGAATTAAATCATTTATTAATCAAGTTTGAATTATGCCCATTAGAAAAATTAATTTTAGGTTTTGACGCTCCATTAGATCCATTCGTGGCGTTGTGCCACCAGGCTCGAGGAACCAGCCTCCTTAGGACACTTAGCCCCGCAGCCCGGAGTAGTCCATCCAATAAACTTCACTTTTGGAGCGGGTTGTTGTATATTAAGGGATTTGTTGGTTACTTTTAAAAGATTATTCTAAGGTTTGAACCTTTAAGAAATTTTTTATCCTAATGAGTTTGGTTTATAACTTAATCTCCTAAGGAAATCTACATCTTTTAGATTTTAGATTGGTTATGAATCAATTATTAATTTAGTTAGGATTGATTTAGGTTTATGTTTTAGATTTTTGAATTTAACAATTATAAATGTTAATAATCAATTGATTAGGAATTAAATGTTTTAATGAATTTTAAAGAATTAGATTAGAATTAGTTAGTTGATTATTAGTGAATTAAGAAAACAAAATCTAAATCTAGGAAAACGTGTCACTAAGTTGTTGCTTTAAAGTCTCTATCCTATAAGGAACATGCACCCTAAGTCTATGTTTTCTAAGACTCGGTCCTTAATTTTTGTCCTTATGTGTCACTAAAGTTGTAGGGATAAAAGGATGTTTTGTTTTATAACCCTTGGGAATTTCGTACATGTGTCACTAGACTTAAGAATTCATAGCAAAGCATTAGAAAGAAAAGAATGAAAATTACAAATAAAAGGGATGTAGACATTGTTGTTTTGGACACACTTCTTTAAAGACAAGTGCATCCTAAAGCAACATCAACAATGCCCTTTAATGTTCCCACAATCCAAATGAGGCACTTGATATTTTTGACACACATACCCACAACACTCTAAACCAAGCCCAAATCAACTAAGGGAAATAGACTTCTAAAACTAAACCTAAAGGTAGACTCTCTTCTGTTTCAGACTTATCCAAAGTTCTATACCTCTCTTTTTTTGTTTTTTTTTTTTAAAAGCTAACACTAAAGGAATCTAACTCAAACAAGTGAGGACTATCTTACTCCCAAAAAGACACTAGAGACTTTCCAATACGAAGCACCCTAATTTTTCAAATTCCAAAATCTATCTTATAGAAAGAAACACTAAGGGAATCTAACCCAAGTGAGAAAGCATTATTTATACTCAAAATACACCAAAGGATCTTAATAAACAAGTCTAACCACAAAATTATAGATCTCAAAATAACCTACAAGAACTTCTAAATGAACTACTACACAAAACTCTACAAGGAGAAAATTCACCAAAGTTTCTTTTTTTGCTTTCGACACAAAATCCTACCCAACAACCCATAATCAAGTGCCTTTCATTTTATTTGGAGTGGGGTAGAAAACCACAAAGCTTTCCAACAAGAAAGCTGTATGCAACCTCTCGTTATAAAGCCTTCATCATAAAACATTCACAAAAAAAATCCATTGATAAAGCCTCTCGATGTAAAAACAATTCGCAAAACTTCTAACCATAAAAACATTCACAAAACTTCTTTTAAAATCAAGCATTTCCTAAGACCCTCCAAAGCATCCTTAATATAAAACAATCAATATAAAACAGCGAGAAACTTACACATAACTTGCTCCTAAAACAATCCGGAAGTTAAGAACTACGAAAAACTGCATGAATAGTGTTACCAAAAATAGTTCGGGACATCGAAATAGCAAAAATCTGCATATACTTCGCTTCCAACACAATTTGACATATGAAAATAGTGAAAATCTGCATGCTACTTATTCCCAAAACCAATTGGAAGTCCAAAACAATGAAAAAAAAACTGCATGTATTTGTTCCCAAAATAGTTTGGACTTCAACAATGAAAAATCTGCACATGCTCAGCTTCCCAAAATCGTGTAGCAAACCAAATAAATCATTTAATGTAGAATTCCCAACTAAGTTGTAATCATAAGAAAGAAAACTTGCTGCAAATAGCCTCAGATTTTTCTCCAAGAAATTTCTCAAAATATAACCGACCATAGATGCTTGTCAACAAAAGAGAGGATAACGTGCATGTTTTCTAACACTTCTTTAACATACTTTATGAAAGTATCATGAATGCCCACTATCGGGACAGAAAACATACATATCTTTTCAAATGAAACCATAAGAATAAACTTCAACATAACTTACACAATCTTGCATTCAAGTCAAACAATTCTCAAGGATTGTACTATGCAGCATATGCGACCTTTTCAACAAACCCTTAAATTTCACTTAATGTCAAATATAAATAATCATTGTTTGCCAAAAATCTGAAATCAGCATGGTATTGTTGGAAAGAAGAGAAATCAACCCATCACCTCTACCATTCTAGTAATAAATGCAAAACCACACAAATATTCTGCAAGGTCCATTCATGTTGATTGATGCAACAAGTTCATGAATCTTAATTGAGAGATGGCATCAGAACACAATTTTGGATGCGAACCAACCCCAAAAACTTCCAAATAAGATTGACAACAACTCATATATTCATAAAAGGCTTTAAAACAAAGAAATGTCATAGTATTCAGTAAGTTCTTTTCCTAAGAGAGACAACACTTTTATCACATGCACATGGGGCCTTTCCTTAAGCAACACATAGAATAATATCTCTTTCGCAAACATGATTTTCTACAAGCTCTATATACAACCAATGATTCTAACAAATGAGAACACCGTACATATTTAAGAAGAAAAAGGATCATGCTTTCCAAGCTATATGATGAAAGGACTCGACCACCATAAACTTGAAACTCAACACACTAGTGAAAATACAACTATTGGAAAGGAAATATGATATTAATTTGCTTCCTCTAAAGGTTAGAAAACATGCTCCAACAAATTCTACTTTCATGTTACATGCCACCAAATATTCCAACTAAATGTCCAATTCATGAATCTATTCTCATGCCAAATATACAACATTTTGCCAAAGGACTCAAAATCAATTCTTATGTTATTGGTAAGGAGAAAGAAGAGAGGTTATTAGATGTCAAACTTGCTCTCCAATGTTCAAGAAGTATTCTACCACAATTGGCAATATGATTTTTCAAATAAAATTCAACAAATTCATAAAAGCATAAAGAAAATTTCATCAACTTGTTTCAAATCGACATGAATCAAATATAATTAAGAAGAGACTAGTTTAATATCAATCTACTCTCCCAAGATATTGGAAACAATACATTCCACATACAAATTCCATTTTCAAAATGTCTAATGCTTTAATAATATGTCAGAGACAAAAGACCCAATTATGTAACAAAAATAATCTCCTAATACAAATGATTCTTTTTTAACTTTTAACACCGATTAACAGGTGGAATGTAGAAAGACATATTGAAAAGTCATAAATAAAGCCCCAAACTCATAACAAATTTTCATTTATAATTCCACAAAAGCTATCAAACTCTTAGATATAAAATATTTCATGTAACTTTCCAATCATAGAGCAACTTGTAGACTTTCTCAACGCATAGCATATATAAATATTTAGACAAAGGATTTTTAGTATAGAGCAGCTCCTACTATAACCATGCAATTCTTACTAATATGAGAGCATAAAGATACCAGCACCTTTCGTTTTGTGAATTTCCCGACTAAAAGAAACACTATACCTTACCGGTTTCTGAACTTTGGAGGGAGATAAAGACATTAAACCAAGAAATTCCTCATATCGCAACTTGCTTTTAAATAACAATTTAAAACTTCGAAGGAGTCCAACAGGAATACATGATGAGAATTAACTCTAAACGATAACAACCTCCATTAGCCTATACATCATTCTGATTAAGAGCATCAACTCATCTTTAATACTTCATTGCTAGAATAAAGTAGGAACAAAGTACAATCAAAGCCATCCGCCCAATGACTTTCTAAAACCAAGTACTATTCATTCATCAAATTGATGCCAAACAATAAACACAAAATAGCTCACCATTTTTCTTAAATATTGAGGAATAACCATTGACTCATTATTGAACACATGAATAGGGTGTTGAGGTAATCGGCGCAAGTGCACAGCAAAGAATTTTTGCACTTACCACCAAAGCATAAATCCACATTTAAACTCCTTCACTCCAAACAAGATCTGCTTAACGGAAGAAGACCCACGCTATCTTGCTAAGCCGTTCTATCAGATAACTAGCATGCCAAACATTGTACAAACTCTATGAAAGCATTTGATGAATATGCACGATAAGTTTCCAAGTCCATGCATACCATATCTCAAACTTTAAATTAATTCTGAAGAAAGAACAACAAAGGAAGCCAAGGAGATCATGAACAACAAAGATTTTTTTTTTGAACTCGTTTCATAAAACCCTCATCCAAGAATAACTAAGCTTCTATTTCAAAGAGAGGAAAAGGGAACTCATTGCGAATAGGGGAAGTCGTCGTCGACTTCGACTAGGGCAATGTTCGTCGGCCGAAGGAGGAAGCAAATCCAACAGGAGGGAGAAGTAAGAAGAGATACCTGCTACTATTGAAGAAAGTCGGTCGGCTAGGGCATAAGACAAGCCGGCGTCGGGTCCGAATGTGGAGGCGCGATCGAGTCGTCAAACCTGGCTTCGGGCTCGGGATGGAAGAGCTAGCCGGGGGGGTTTCGGTTCCTGCTTGAACACTGACCAAAGAAGGGACGAGGTCAGGAGGGAGTCGGGCTTGGACATGGAGGCGCGATCGAGAGAGGGAGACGGAAGAAGTTGGAGTCGGGTTCGGTTAGGGTAGGCGACGGGTTCGGCTAGGGTAGGCGACGGGAGCAGATCCGTCCAGGAGGGAGATCGGGACTTGCCCGGGCGGCGTCGGGTTCTCGTTGGCGCTTGCGAATGGAGGCGTTGGAGAGGGCTTTGGTCTCCTGCAGTGAGGCCGGCTAGGGCTCTATGAGCAAGAGAGACGAGATAGGAAGAGGGGCTTCGGCGTCGGCTGAGGTCGAGGGGTTCGGCGCCTCTTGCTGGTGCCGACCGAGAGCGACAGAGAGGGAGAGGGCGCGAGATAGCGAGAGAAACGTGAGAGAGGGGGCTGGCCCGAGAGGAGAGATTGAGCCGAGAGGAGAGGGGAGAGTTCGGGAGAAATCCCTCAACTGAAGGCTACCTCTCCGCCTTCTAACGTCTCTCAAAGCTTTTCTCTGCCCCGAAAGCTCAAAACGGCACACTGTCGCCCAGATGTGCATCCGAGACTCCGACAAAAACACCGAAGTAGGTGATCACGCGACTGAAGCCTGCAGTCATGACAGAATTCAAATTTCGGGGAAAGTGGACTAAGCTCAATTGATTTGATCAAATCAAATCAAAGATGATTCGGGTCAAATTGAGCTCGTCGCAGTCAAAATAAATTGTTTGGGCTTGAATGAACGGGGTCGAGTTTAATTAAAACCAATTCGGATCGATTCGAGCTTGAATTGGGCTCGACGAGGACCAATCGCATCGATCGAATGCACTCGATGGCGCTTGAGCGAAAAAAGAGGTCAACAAACGGACCCCCAACAAGTGCGGCGAACAACAAGTGAACCGTACGTGTTGGCGTTGACCTTCCCAATTCTAAGAAGATGCAACGTTAGGGTCAAGAAGCAGAACTAGATTAACAATGAGGGAGAATCAAAGAAAGCAGCTCAACTTATCTGCCCAACCAAAGTGGCAGAATAGGAGAAGGAGAACTCATGCTCATATGAGTAGAGTTGAAACAAGCTCACAAAGAACTAGATGGAATTCAACGATCATCCCAAACCACATGTCTAATACGATGCGAGGAGAAGGGAATTCAACAATCATCTAAACACAAGTCAGAGGGTGAGGGAAAAAGATCAACGATCACCCGACAATCGGTCTGGCGGTGATACGAAAGGGACAAGAAAAGCACATTCGCTCGGCCATAGGCCCCGAAACAGCGAAGTTCCTACCCGACCATAGGTCTGTCGGTAGAAGAACAGTCACCCGACCATAGGTCTGTCAGTGAAGAGGAAAAGAAACACCCTCGCTCGGCCATAGGCCCCGAAACAACGAGTTCCCTACCCGACCATAGGTCTGTCGGTAAGATAAAGCGAAAACTCAACAACCCCCTAACAGGTAAAAGGAAACAGGGGGAATGAAGAGGCGGTGAAGTGTACCCCCCAGGGACTCTGTCGGGTAACCAACCAAAAGCCCGATGTCCACCCGACCATAGGTCTGTCGATGGGACAAAACGGGAAGCTCAACATCTATCCGGCCATAGGTCTGACGATAGAATGAAGAGGAAAGATCCACCTTTGCTCGGCCATAGGCCCCGAAACAGCAAAGTCTCTACCCGACCATAGGTCTGTCGGCAGAATAAAGGTAAGCTCAACAATCACCCGACCATAGGTCCGTCGGTGAAGGGGAAAGAAAGGAAACACCTCCGCTCGGCCATAGGCCCCGAAACAGCGAAGTCTCTACCCGACCATAGGTCTGTCAGTAGAACAAAGTGAAAACTCAACAATCCCCCAACGCACACGAGCGCGGCGATGTGAGAAAAATAGAGAGGTAAGTAATTCATCATCTAAGAAATCTTAGTCTTATATCTTAGTTACCACATGGTAGAGGACAAATCGTCGTGGCCATGAGTAACCAAAATACAAGTAAAATCTCTTTAGGTAAAATGAAATCATATATAACATGGAGTAATCAGCTGATGTATATCTCTCTAAGAAGAGGAACATACAAACAATCGAGTATAAAGGATAATATCATATTAAGGAAAGAGTGACAAAAGTGGCGAGGGGACACACTTGCCACTAAAAACAACAATCATATCAAAGATCATGATTACCAAAGGAACACTCAACTACCACCTGGCGCAGCTGCCAAGGCGATAAGGAGAGGACAAGAAACACTCTACTATCACCTGGCACAGCTATCGAGGCGATAAGGAGAGGATAAGAAACATTCTACTACCACCTGGCGCATATGCCAAGGTGATATAAAGAGAAAAGAATACTCTAATATCGTCCGGCGCATATGCCGCGGCGATAAGAAGAGGAAAAGTACACTCTACTATCACTGGCGCATATGCCAAAGTGATACGAAGAGGAAAGAACACTCTAATATCGTCGTGCGCATATGCCGCGACGATAAAAAGAGGAAAGAGAACACTCTAATACCGCCGGGCGCATATGCCGCGACGATCAGAAGAGGAAGGAAAACACTCTAATACCGCCGGGCGCATATGCCGCGACGATAAATAGAGGAAGGAAAACGCTCTAATACCGCCGGGCGCATATGCCGCGACGATAAAAAGAGGAAGGGGTGGTGAGGAATGCCTCCCAGGGACTCTGTCGGGCTCTCTCAACCAGCAAAGGGAACTCTACACTCTAATATCGTCGGGCGCATATGCCGCGGCGATAAAAAGAGGAAAGAACACCACTCTAATATCCTCGGGCGCATATGCCGCGACGATAAAAAGAGTAAAGAAAACACTCTAATACCGCCGGGCGCATATGTCGCGACGATCAGAAGAGGAAAGAACACTCTACTACCGCCGGGCGCATATGCCGCGACGATCAGAAGAGGAAAGAACACTCTACTACCGCCGGGCGCATATGCCGCGACGATCAGAAGAGGAAAGAACACACTCTAATACCGCCGGGCGCATATGCCGCGACGATAAATAGAGGAAGAAAAACGCTCTAATACCGTCGGGCGCATATGCCGCGACGATAAAAAGAGGAAGGGGTGGTGAGGAATGCCTCCCAGGGACTCTGTCGGGCTCTCTCAACCAGCAAAAGTGAACTCTACACTCTAATACCGTCGGGCGCATATGCCGCGACGATAAGAAGAGGAAAGAACACCACTCTAATATCGTCGGGCGCATATGCCGCGACGATAAAAAGAGTAAAGAAAACACTCTAATACCGCCGGGCGCATATGCCGCGACGATCAGAAGAGGAAAGAACACTCTACTACCGCCGGGCGCATATGCCGCGACGATCAGAAGAGGAAAGAACACACTCTAATACCGCCGGACGCATATGCCGCGACGATAAATAGAGGAAGGAAAACGCTCTAATACCGCCGGGCGCATATGCCGCGACGATAAAAAGAGGAAGGGAAAACGCTCTAACATCGTCGGGCGCATATGCCGCGGCGATGAAAAGAGAAAAGAACAACACTCTAATACCGCCGGGCGCATATGCCGCGACGATAAAAAGAGGCCAGAGCTCCACAACCAACCAACACTCATATGCGTGGTGCTGTGAGAAAGCCAAAGAAGTAATCCATCATCCAAGAAATCTCAAACTTATACTTTAGTTACCACATGGTAGAGGACAAATCGTCGTGGCCATGAGTAATTAAAATACAAGTAGAATTTTCTTAAGCAAACTGAAATCATGTGCAACATGAAATAAATGATCGATATACATCTCTCTAAACAGAGGAACATATAAACGACCGAGTAGAAAGAGTAATGTCATATCAAAAGATCAAGTGAAGTGGCGAAGGAACAAATTTGCCACTAAAAATAATATTCATCATATCGAACATCAATGATTGCAAAAGGGATCGCAGTGGTAACACCCATACTAACTGTTGGGACCCTGTGAAAGGTACAAGCAACATTTATGCATCCAAAGAGACTGCTCTTGCAGCTGAGAACAAATTTTCAATGGGAAAATATGTCACTAAAAGAAGCGGTGGATTGACTTTCTACCAGAAGATCAAAATCCACTGAGCAAGGATGTTAACATCTAAAGCAAGATGTACCACATCATGGGTGGGGAAAAATCACACCCTCTAAAGAAAAAGTTATAGTAAGAGAATTGAATATCATGTCATCTCCTAAGCAATCATAAAGAAGCCTTGAGGGAGATAATTTTGGAGGGACTTTGGGCTCTTGGAGTGTAGAACCGGGTTCCTCTTGTGACAAGGGCAACCGATTCTACTCAATTAAGAGTTTCCCTCTCTTTTTTAAAAATCATTTTTTTTTCACATTATGTTCACAGATATGGATCAAGTATACTGGAACATAAAGAGAGGAAAATTATTGGCTTTGATAACCCAGGCCATACTCGCCACATGAGTAAAACTGGGAAAGAGAAATATGCAAACATGATTTGTAAAGAAATGAGGCATTGGCTTTGGTAACCCAGGCCACATTCAACTCATATGAATGAACTGGGGAACACGAATATCATAACAGAATTTGTAGAAAAATTCATATAGTGACAATGGATCAACATCACTACATTTGACTAGTGTAGGTCATGGATGGACCCAGTATCACATTCCATAGAGATCCGAATTAGTAGTTTTGGTATCCCAGACCACACTTGAAGGTGACAAGTGAAACTGGGGAAAGTTAACCCTTGAAGGGGACTGAAAAAGAGAGATTTCATGCCACGACACCGAAGCGATTGGTGGACATGAGTGCGAGTACAAACATCCCTACGGCGTATTTACATACAACTACTAAGGATAATCTCATACTTTGTACGACGAACATCACGTGGTAGAGGACAAATCGTCGTGGCCACGGACTGTCGAAAAGTATAAGAGATCCTTTGGAGTTATATTTATACAGAGGGATATGTACAAGTGACAAGAGAAAAACAATCGTATCAATACCAATATGAGAATGAAACTTACATAGGGACATTAGATCAACATCACCACACCTGACTGACACAAGTGGGCATGGACCCAGTATCACCTATAGAAAGTGGGTTGGGATTAGGGATATTGGATCTACCACACCACACCTAATTGACCTAGGTGGGTATGGACCCAGTATCACCTCTGAGAAATAGATTCAAATTAGGGACATCGGATCAACATCGCCACACCTGACTAACACAGGTGGGTATGGACCCAGTATCTCCTATAGAAAGTAGATTTGAAATTATTGGTTTTGGTATCCCAGACCACGCTTGGGGTGGCAAGCGAAACTGGGTAGAACCATCTTTCACAAAGAAGGGACAAAATCAAGGGTTTTGTGTTAGCACCAATATGATTGGTGTACACAAATACAAGGATAAATATCATTACGACATCTTAGTGTATCCCCTTTAAGGATAGCCTTATACTCTTCGAAGCGAACATCGTGTGGTAGAGGACAAATCGTCGTGGCCACACAGACTGCTGAAGAGTAAGAAGGATCCCTTCAAGGAATACGAATATAGAAGGATATTCATAGGAGGTAGGAAGGTTTGCTGGTCTATAGCAAACAACCAACACTAGTGGAAGAAGTGTCAAAAGATTTTTGACGGGAAATCCTCGACTCTAATTCCACACATCTGATGGGGAATGGGTTGCTTGCTAGTAGTCTGACGTCAGAAGTCTCCTTCCTCATCTGAGCTACTATCAACAACTAATCCACCCTTAGGTATCAAGTACCTACGAAAGGTAGGAAAGTGCCGGGGTCTGCTCGGCAATCTCGGGGTGCGAGAGCTGAGCAAACTCAGAAACCCGACAGGAAGAAGAGAATTTGATAGGGTATGAAATAGCCTAAAAAGGCCGGAAGGAAAGGAACCAGAGCTAGGGGAAAGCCTAGCCAAGAAGGGAACCTAACTAAGAAAAGGACCCTATCTAAGAGTAGGAAGAACCTAATCTAAAGAGCACCAAACCCAGAGTGAACACAAAAGAAGATAATATAACATCCAAAGATGGAGAGAGAAACCTGTCCCACCGTGGTCGCCAGAAATCTGTGGGTCTCCGAAAGGATTCCGCTCGTGTGGTTCGAATGCAAAGGATACGATCACACTATCCCGTAGGACAAAATGGTCGTAGGCCTTTACACTCGGCACAAGCAGGCCGATGGAAGAGCAGATGGAGTTATAGATACGATTAGCCATGGAGGATAGCGGCTTTCACCAACCAATCTCAATGGATAATAATATCTATAATCCAAAAGTTCACGAGATTTCCCCTATTCGATGCATCAGCACCGAATAGGGTTTATTTGATTGTGGGGATCGGTTTCCTACGGGCGCAAGCCCCCGTAGTTAATTACATCCTAAGCCTTGACTTAGGAAAACTCTCGATTAAGGATGTTAGATTATCTTCTCAAAAATGGGTTTAGTGCAAGGGCAAATTCTAGGCTTTCCTAATCAAAGGGAATGTCCCAATTTGGCTCAATCAAATCACACGTGGTTCATTCAACATTCGGTCGGCTCAAAGAAGTGGAAACTGGAGAAAAAGGAAGGAGGCCAAGCATTCAGACATACACGAGAGAAAGAAGGAAGTGGCGTCATCTGTGTGACGCGGATGGGTAGGATTTATAGTCTCCGAAAGAATGGAGAACTCACCCACCATTAAGGTGTATAGAAGTACACTCGTACACCTCACCTTTAGACCCTAAATCTATAAAAGATGTAGTGTTGTACACACAACACTAGCATCTACGACCTAGCTAATGCAATCTGGACTTATTCCTTGCCTGAAAAAGGAAGCCAGCTAAAATCCTAGGCACAACCAATCGTCCTACATGTATGCAAGATAGGAAAGCTCTGTCCTAAAGAATCAAGGATTAATAGTTTAAAAGATTTAAATCAAGGACTCTACAATATGCAAATGAACAGATCTAGCGTTGTATGATGCATGAAACAAATGCATAAGTAAGAAAGATCCTTAGGTCCACTAATGCAATGCATGTATGTAGGTAAAGTGCATTGTGAAGAAAAGTGTATAAGAACATATGCATGACATCCAGAGTACAGAAAAAATAAATAAACACACCCTAAGGGTATCCTTCAGGCAAGATACCCGCACAGAAAATCATCAGAGTCATGCCCACTTCGTGTGGGAAAACAACGGTGCCCAATGGCACGAGTAGGTGGCCTACTCTACAGGCCTAAATGACCCTAATGGTCTCTAAGGCTCACAGAAAGAAAGAAAAAAAAGGGGGGGGGGGGGGTATCGTACCCAAAACCGGAAAAGGCCAAAGTCCTAGCAGAAAAACAACGATGCCCACTTCGTGTGGGAAAACAACGATGCCAACCGGCATAATAGGTGGCCTACTCTACAGGCCTAAATGACCCTAATGGTCTCTAGGGCTCACAGAAGGGGGGCAAGCTTTGACCTATAGGGCCAAAGCTTCGTTAGTGAACTACCCTATGGCTGGCTACCTACACATGCTAGAATACTTATTAACAATTTGTGTGTGGAGTGTAGCAGTTCGATACATGATTAAAAGAAAATTGCTTTACAAGTTGCAGAGATCATACCTGATTGTGGCGCTGCCACTTACAAGCTTATAAGCAAATACTCCCCGATTGTGGCGCGGCCACTCAAAAGCCTCAAGCTAGCGAATTACCCCAATGTACCTCGCAAGACAAGTGAAAGAAAAATACAAAAATGAGCGTAGATGCCATTCAAAAAATAAATGCATGTAAGTAAGAATGTAGCAAGCAGGAAATCTAATAGTAACAATTATAAAGCATGTGTATGTAGTAAATACTGAACAACGAAAGAAAATGTCAACCTAACCTAGGGCTAGAAGTCGTGTCCTAACCAAACAAGTCTAAGGTGTGTGTAGGCTGTGTAGTTTTGGATAGATCCTATGTAGGATGATTTAGTTATAATTGCTTGCATTTGATTTGTTAAAGGGCAAAAGAGAGATTTTAATTGAAGTTTAAATCTTAATACTTTAAGATTGATTTTAGAGATTTTATTTTAGGATTTGATTGATTATCACCTTTGTTTCACACCGAGGCCGTGAGGTTTATTTCACCCTCCTTGGGGCTAACTTAATAGCCTCGTAGGCCTGGGTTACCCAGTGATAATCAACTTTGTTTGATTATTACAGTTTGTTGTTAAAAGAAAAAGAAAAGTGTGAATTAAATCATTTATTAATCAAGTTTGAATTATGCCCATTAGAAAAATTAATTTTAGGTTTTGACGCTCCATTAGATCCATTCGTGGCGTTGTGCCACCAGGCTCGAGGAACCAGCCTCCTTAGGACACTTAGCCCCAGCAGCCCGGAGTAGTCCATCCAATAAACTTCACTTTTGGAGCGGGTTGTTGTATATTAAGGGATTTGTTGGTTACTTTTAAAAGATTATTCTAAGGTTTGAACCTTTAAGAAATTTTTTATCCTAATGAGTTTGGTTTATAACTTAATCTCCTAAGGAAATCTACATCTTTTAGATTTTAGATTGGTTATGAATCAATTATTAATTTAGTTAGGATTGATTTAGGTTTATGTTTTAGATTTTTGAATTTAACAATTATAAATGTTAATAATCAATTGATTAGGAATTAAATGTTTTAATGAATTTTAAAGAATTAGATTAGAATTAGTTAGTTGATTATTAGTGAATTAAGAAAACAAAATCTAAATCTAGGAAAACGTGTCACTAAGTTGTTGCTTTAAAGTCTCTATCCTATAAGGAACATGCACCCTAAGTCTATGTTTTCTAAGACTCGGTCCTTAATTTTTGTCCTTATGTGTCACTAAAGTTGTAGGGATAAAAGGATGTTTTGTTTTATAACCTTGGGAATTTCGTACATGTGTCACTAGACTTAAGAATTCATAGCAAAGCATTAGAAAGAAAAGAATGAAAATTACAAATAAAAGGGATGTAGACATTGTTGTTTTGGACACACTTCTTTAAAGACAAGTGCATCCTAAAGCAACATCAACAATGCCCTTTAATGTTCCCACAATCCAAATGAGGCACTTGATATTTTTGACACACATACCCACAACACTCTAAACCAAGCCCAAATCAACTAAGGGAAATAGACTTCTAAAACTAAACCTAAAGGTAGACTCTCTTCTGTTTCAGACTTATCCAAAGTTCTATACCTCTCTTTTTTTGTTTTTTTTTTTTAAAAGCTAACACTAAAGGAATCTAACTCAAACAAGTGAGGACTATCTTACTCCCAAAAAGACACTAGAGACTTTCCAATACGAAGCACCCTAATTTTTCAAATTCCAAAATCTATCTTATAGAAAGAAACACTAAGGGAATCTAACCCAAGTGAGAAAGCATTATTTATACTCAAAATACACCAAAGGATCTTAATAAACAAGTCTAACCACAAAATTATAGATCTCAAAATAACCTACAAGAACTTCTAAATGAACTACTACACAAAACTCTACAAGGAGAAAATTCACCAAAGTTTCTTTTTTTTGCTTTCGACACAAAATCCTACCCAACAACCCATAATCAAGTGCCTTTCATTTTATTTGGAGTGGGGTAGAAAACCACAAAGCTTTCCAACAAGAAAGCTGTATGCAACCTCTCGTTATAAAGCCTTCATCATAAAACATTCACAAAAAAAATCCATTGATAAAGCCTCTCGATGTAAAAACAATTCGCAAAACTTCTAACCATAAAAACATTCACAAAACTTCTTTTAAAATCAAGCATTTCCTAAGACCCTCCAAAGCATCCTTAATATAAAACAATCAATATAAAACAGCGAGAAACTTACACATAACTTGCTCCTAAAACAATCCGGAAGTTAAGAACTACGAAAAACTGCATGAATAGTGTTACCAAAAATAGTTCGGGACATCGAAATAGCAAAAATCTGCATATACTTCGCTTCCAACACAATTTGACATATGAAAATAGTGAAAATCTGCATGCTACTTATTCCCAAAACCAATTGGAAGTCCAAAACAATGAAAAAAAAACTGCATGTATTTGTTCCCAAAATAGTTTGGACTTCAACAATGAAAAATCTGCACATGCTCAGCTTCCCAAAATCGTGTAGCAAACCAAATAAATCATTTAATGTAGAATTCCCAACTAAGTTGTAATCATAAGAAAGAAAACTTGCTGCAAATAGCCTCAGATTTTTCTCCAAGAAATTTCTCAAAATATAACCGACCATAGATGCTTGTCAACAAAAGAGAGGATAACGTGCATGTTTTCTAACACTTCTTTAACATACTTTATGAAAGTATCATGAATGCCCACTATCGGGACAGAAAACATACATATCTTTTCAAATGAAACCATAAGAATAAACTTCAACATAACTTACACAATCTTGCATTCAAGTCAAACAATTCTCAAGGATTGTACTATGCAGCATATGCGACCTTTTCAACAAACCCTTAAATTTCACTTAATGTCAAATATAAATAATCATTGTTTGCCAAAAATCTGAAATCAGCATGGTATTGTTGGAAAGAAGAGAAATCAACCCATCACCTCTACCATTCTAGTAATAAATGCAAAACCACACAAATATTCTGCAAGGTCCATTCATGTTGATTGATGCAACAAGTTCATGAATCTTAATTGAGAGATGGCATCAGAACACAATTTTGGATGCGAACCAACCCCAAAAACTTCCAAATAAGATTGACAACAACTCATATATTCATAAAAGGCTTTAAAACAAAGAAATGTCATAGTATTCAGTAAGTTCTTTTCCTAAGAGAGACAACACTTTTATCACATGCACATGGGGCCTTTCCTTAAGCAACACATAGAATAATATCTCTTTCGCAAACATGATTTTCTACAAGCTCTATATACAACCAATGATTCTAACAAATGAGAACACCGTACATATTTAAGAAGAAAAAGGATCATGCTTTCCAAGCTATATGATGAAAGGACTCGACCACCATAAACTTGAAACTCAACACACTAGTGAAAATACAACTATTGGAAAGGAAATATGATATTAATTTGCTTCCTCTAAAGGTTAGAAAACATGCTCCAACAAATTCTACTTTCATGTTACATGCCACCAAATATTCCAACTAAATGTCCAATTCATGAATCTATTCTCATGCCAAATATACAACATTTTGCCAAAGGACTCAAAATCAATTCTTATGTTATTGGTAAGGAGAAAGAAGAGAGGTTATTAGATGTCAAACTTGCTCTCCAATGTTCAAGAAGTATTCTACCACAATTGGCAATATGATTTTTCAAATAAAATTCAACAAATTCATAAAAGCATAAAGAAAATTTCATCAACTTGTTTCAAATCGACATGAATCAAATATAATTAAGAAGAGACTAGTTTAATATCAATCTACTCTCCCAAGATATTGGAAACAATACATTCCACATACAAATTCCATTTTCAAAATGTCTAATGCTTTAATAATATGTCAGAGACAAAAGACCCAATTATGTAACAAAAATAATCTCCTAATACAAATGATTCTTTTTTAACTTTTAACACCGATTAACAGGTGGAATGTAGAAAGACATATTGAAAAGTCATAAATAAAGCCCCAAACTCATACACAAATTTTCATTTATAATTCCACAAAAGCTATCAAACTCTTAGATATAAAATATTTCATGTAACTTTCCAATCATAGAGCAACTTGTAGACTTTCTCAACGCATAGCATATATAAATATTTAGACAAAGGATTTTTAGTATAGAGCAGCTCCTACTATAACCATGCAATTCTTACTAATATGAGAGCATAAAGATACCAGCACCTTTCGTTTGTGAATTTCCCGACTAAAAGAAACACTATACCTTACCGGTTTCTGAACTTTGGAGGGAGATAAAGACATTAAACCAAGAAATTCCTCATATCGCAACTTGCTTTTAAATAACAATTTAAAACTTCGAAGGAGTCCAACAGGAATACATGATGAGAATTAACTCTAAACGATAACAACCTCCATTAGCCTATACATCATTCTGATTAAGAGCATCAACTCATCTTTAATACTTCATTGCTAGAATAAAGTAGGAACAAAGTACAATCAAAGCCATCCGCCCAATGACTTTCTAAAACCAAGTACTATTCATTCATCAAATTGATGCCAAACAATAAACACAAAATAGCTCACCATTTTTCTTAAATATTGAGGAATAACCATTGACTCATTATTGAACACATGAATAGGGTGTTGAGGTAATCGGCGCAAGTGCACAGCAAAGAATTTTTGCACTTACCACCAAAGCATAAATCCACATTTAAACTCCTTCACTCCAAACAAGATCTGCTTAACGGAAGAAGACCCACGCTATCTTGCTAAGCCGTTCTATCAGATAACTAGCATGCCAAACATTGTACAAACTCTATGAAAGCATTTGATGAATATGCACGATAAGTTTCCAAGTCCATGCATACCATATCTCAAACTTTAAATTAATTCTGAAGAAAGAACAACAAAGGAAGCCAAGGAGATCATGAACAACAAAGATTTTTTTTTTGAACTCGTTTCATAAAACCCTCATCCAAGAATAACTAAGCTTCTATTTCAAAGAGAGGAAAAGGGAACTCATTGCGAATAGGGGAAGTCGTCGTCGACTTCGACTAGGGCAATGTTCGTCTCTCGGCCGAAGGAGGAAGCAAATCCAACAGGAGGGAGAAGTAAGAAGAGATACCTGCTACTATTGAAGAAAGTCGGTCGGCTAGGGCATAAGACAAGCCGGCGTCGGGTCCGAATGTGGAGGCGCGATCGAGTCGTCAAACCTGGCTTCGGGCTCGGGATGGAAGAGCTAGCCGGGGGGGGTTTCGGTTCCTGCTTGAACACTGACCAAAGAAGGGACGAGGTCAGGAGGGAGTCGGGCTTGGACATGGAGGCGCGATCGAGAGAGGGAGATGGAAGAAGTTGGAGTCGGGTTCGGTTAGGGTAGGCGACGGGTTCGGCTAGGGTAGGCGACGGGAGCAGATCCGTCCAGGAGGGAGATCGGGACTTGCCCGGGCGGCGTCGGGTTCTCGTTGGCGCTTGCGAATGGAGGCGTTGGAGAGGGCTTTGGTCTCCTGCAGTGAGGCCGGCTAGGGCTCTATGAGCAAGAGAGACGAGATAGGAAGAGGGGCTTCGGCGTCGGCTGAGGTCGAGGGGTTCGGCGCCTCTTGCTGGTGCCGACCGAGAGCGACAGAGAGGGAGAGGGCGCGAGATAGCGAGAGAAACGTGAGAGAGGGGGCTGGCCCGAGAGGAGAGATTGAGCCGAGAGGAGAGGGGGAGAGTTCGGGAGAAATCCCTCAACTGAAGGCTACCTCTCCGCCTTCTAACGTCTCTCAAAGCTTTTCTCTGCCCCGAAAGCTCAAAACGGCACACTGTCGCCCAGATGTGCATCCGAGACTCCGACAAAAACACCGAAGTAGGTGATCACGCGACTGAAGCCTGCAGTCATGACAGAATTCAAATTTCGGGGAAAGTGGACTAAGCTCAATTGATTTGATCAAATCAAATCAAAGATGATTCGGGTCAAATTGAGCTCGTCGCAGTCAAAATAAATTGTTTGGGCTTGAATGAACGGGGTCGAGTTTAATTAAAACCAATTCGGATCGATTCGAGCTTGAATTGGGCTCGACGAGGACCAATCGCATCGATCGAATGCACTCGATGGCGCTTGAGCGAAAAAAGAGGTCAACACTTGGCATACAGCTGATGCCTCCTCAAAGTCTCCAACACAATCCTCAAATGTCTGGCATGATCATCCTCAGATGCAGAATATACCAGAATATCCTCAATGAAGACGATCACAAACTGATCCAAATACTCCCTGAATACTCGGTTCATCAGATCCATGAAAATAGCGGGCGCGTTGGTTACCCCAAAAGGCATAACCAAAAACTCATAGTGCCCGTACCGAGTACTGAAAGCGGTCTTCACTACATCAGCTTCCTTCACCTTCACTTGATAATATCCGGATCGCAAATCAATCTTCGAAAATACTGAAGATCCGGAAAGCTGATCAAACAAGTCGTCAATCCGAGGCAAAGGATACTTGTTCTTGATCGTGACCTTGTTCAAATCTCTATAATCAATACACATACGGAGTGTACCGTCCTTCTTCTTCACAAACAAAACAGGTGCTCCCCAGGGTGAAACACTAGGACGTACAAAACCTCTGTCAACCAACTCCTGAAGCTGAACTTTCAACTCAGAAAGTTCTTTCGGTGCCATCCTGTACGGAGCTTTCGATATCGGAGCGGTACCCGGAAAAACATCGATAGAGAACTCCACATCTCTATCCGGAGGTAAACCAACCAACTCCTCAGGAAAAACATCAACAAACTCCCGTACCACTGGGATCTCAGAAATAGAACCAACCTCAAGGTTCAGATCCCGCACCGAAGCTAAAAATACCGGACATCCCTTCTTCCACATCCTGCTCACTTCCAACACAGAAATCAGACTGGAGAGAACACCTCGTAATCCCTGAAATATAACTCTCTCTCCAGCCATAAGCAAACTCACTTGCTTCTTCAGACAGTCTATCTGGGCTTCATACTGACTCAGCCAATCCATGCCCAGAATCACATCATACGATGAAATCGGCAACCGAATCAAACTTGATTTTCACTTCTTGCCAGAAATCTCAATCTCACACAAACAAAACTGTCGAGCAATCAAAGGATTCCCAGCCGGTAAAATCACAGATAAAGAAATCGGAAGAAAAAACGAGTCCAAATGCAAACTCTCAAAACAGTGCTCGGACAGAAAAGAATGACTCGCTCTAGAGTCAAACAAAACACGACAGGGCTGATCAGAAATGTAAATCGTACCTGTCACAACATCGGGAGCATCTCGAGCCTCCTACTGACTCAAGCTGTAAACTCGTGGCTGAACTGGAACAGGAGCTGAAGCAACAGAACTACTCTGCTCCCTCTGAACCATAGGTGGTCTCCGTGGTGCAGAACTAGAACCACCACCTCTACCAGCAAATCCCTCAGGGCGTGGAGGAACAGTCCTCGGTCTTCCTGCTGCTGAACCAACAGGTCTGACGAAGCCCTCAGATCGCTGATCAAATCCCATCTGTGGACACTCTGCAATCCGATGTCCTGACTGACCACATCGGAAGCACAGACCAGCCATCCTGTAGCACTGGCCAAAGTGTCGCCGTCCACAGTTCTGGCACACAGGTGCCGAACTGGCTGATCCAGAACTCGTCGTACTGGTAGCAGTACCAGACGACCCTCCACTCCTCCTGGAATCTCCAGATCCTGAGCCGGAAACAAATCTCCTCTTTCCAGAGGAACCACTGCCAGAAGCCTCACCTCCAAATCTCTTCCTACTCGCAGTCCACCGCTGCTGAGTAGCCATCAGATCATTCTCTATCAGACGAGCTCGCTCCACAAGCTCAGAGAAATCAGTAATCCGGAACGGTATCAGGGGCTGCCTCAAAGTATCTCGTAATCCCCTCAAAAATCTGTAACACCTCTCAGCAGAAGTGCTAACCAGCTGCGGAGCGTACCTGGCTAATGCAGTAAACTCAGCCTCGTACTGCATCACCGTCTTGCTCCCCTGAACAAGCCTCAGAAAATTCTCCTGCATCTGCTGTCGTGCAGAAGGGGGAACAAACCAGTCTCGAAATACCTCAGTGAACTCTTCCCAAGTAATCAAAGAGTTCAGTCTGCCCTGAAATCTGGCTGCCTGCTGGCCTTCCCACCAGTGCTCAGCCTCTCCGTCCAACAGAAAAACTGCCAACGGTACCTTCCTGTCTGACGGACACTGCATTCCGTCAAAGGTCTTCTCCAATCTCCTCAGCCACTCCTCGGCTGCTCTGGGCTCAACAGCACCCTCAAATCTCGGAGGTTTCAACCTCAAAAACAACTGCAAATGTCTATCCAAGTCATCAGATCGAATAGTAGAAGCTCTACTCTGAGTCTCGCTCATCATCTGAGTAACAAGTGAAGCAAATTGAGACAGTGTATCAGCACCGACCACTGGGGCTGTACTCCCCACTGGTGCTGCCTGATCGGCACTCTGACCATCTGTCATGTCTGGGTCTGGCTGATCCATACAGAAAATCCAGAAAAATCCAGAAAACTATCACAAAAACAACACAATAAAAAGCCGAACAAACCAAAACTACCCCCCAGACAGACTTACTGATCACTTCCTATAGCTCTATTTCACAAAATTTCCAAATTCTAAAACCATTGCTCTGATACCAAAAAAGCTTGTCACGACCCGACCCGAGACGAGATGGATCCCGTCCGCACCGGGCCGCGACGAAGAAGCAGACACTAACCAGGATCTAGCTTTGGAATTTGGTTCAGAACGGAATCTTCCAAATTATTTTAAACAAAACAGATAAACAAACACAGAGCTACTATGAATCATCAAATGCAGCGGAACAAAACATCTATATTTTCTTTTCCTCAAAACAATCATTTACAAATACAGTACATGGCTTTTAGACAGAAAGAAAGACAGAACAGAAAAGCCATGACTGTACAAAAATCAAAAGTACAAAAGTACCTATACTGATCAGACTCTGAAACTAATCCTGACCTCCTTCCCTTTCCCAGAACCTGAAAACTACCAGAAAGCAAGGGTGAGCTCAACAGCTCAGTAAAGCAACAAACCTCCAATCAAAATCCTCAGAATCGTAAAACCCATACATCAGACAAATCCGTACAGAAATCAGAATGGAATCGGACAGATATCAAATCAAATAGAACTGTACGGAAACAGAAGTCGTATCAAATCAGAAACAGAACATATCAGACATATCAGATCAACAGAATCAGAATCGTACAGATCATATCAGAATAAAACAAATCATATCAGAATCATATAACAGATATCAGATATTTAATTAATAGCTAAATTCCCTGACACTAACTGAATCTCATAGGATCCAGGCCCCTTATGCCTCCCTTTGTGCTCACGGCACAAGAACAGATCAGATGTGCTTATAGCACCAGAATACATATATAGTGCATATAGCACCTAAACATATTTTCCTCGGATCCGGAACAGAACAGATATCAGATTTCATATTGAGCTCATTTCAGATTTCCCAGACACTAACTGAATCTCATAGGATCCAGGCCCCTTATAACTCCCTTTTCATAGCATATACAGATAGCATATCAAAACAGAAGATTTCCGGACAAAACAGAAATTACCCAAAAATCGGGCAGCACAACGGCAGTATACAGAATTTACATAATTTTCCTGAAAATCAAAATTCACCAAATTCGCACAGAATACAGATATCAACATTTCAGAACCTTTATTCTACTGCACAGATAATTTCCAATTTCACAGAAAAATCCAGTCGACTAAAAACACAGTCGAATCAAAAATACCCGGACAAAAATCTTCAAAATATAGTCAAAACGTGCACACCCGGCACGGCAACGATATACAAAAAGTTACGCGGTAAAAACTGAACCGATCAAAAGATACGGACGAAAATCGCTAACGGAAACAAAATCCGAACAGAAAATACCGCCAAACACGACGGTTCTGAAAATTGAGAAAGGTGGAATGTGCCTTACCTCGTGCACAGCAATTTCCTCAACAGTCTCTTCGAACAAAAACGGCTCCGCGTCTTCCCGAAATCAACTTTTCCAAATTCTTCTTTTTCTCTCTCCTTAGAACAGAAAATCAGATATTATATTTTTTTTATTTCTCTCTCTTCAAAACGACAGAATTCCCTTAAGTAATACTCAGATCGGCCCGGCCGATCGCAACATCGTCCCGGGACGATCCGACCAAAAGGATCGTCCTGGAATCCTCCCAGGGCTGTTGTCTGGCCGATATTTTCTATAGTAACTATTGGCCTGGCCGATGTCTCCAATCGGCCTGGACGATGCCTACAGGAAATCACCTGGAGAAAATCTGGGCAAATTCTGGAGCTGTTTCTCAACTGATCGTCCCAGGACGATCCCAGATCGTCCTGGACGATCCTGGAGCAGATCTTGATATTACAGTCATGACCCAACCCGACCGGGACGGATCCCGCTAGCATCGGGTCGCCGACAAACTCAAACTGACTGAACTGATTCCAGGATCTGGCTTTGGAATTTGTTTTAGAACTTTCTTCCAAACATTACACACAGAAACAGACACACATAGCAACTATAAACATCAAATTGCAGCGAAACAAATCATATATCTTTTTCTTCTTCAAAAAGAGAATCATATACAAACACAGATCATGGCTTTCAGACAGAAAGAAAGACAGAACAGAAAAGTCATGACTGTACAAAAATCAAAAGTATAAAATACCTATAACTGATCAGACTCTGAACTCTTACTCCAAGACTTCCTTCCCTTTCTCAGAACCTGAAAACCACGCAGAAAATAAGGATGATCTACAACAGCTCGGCAAGACATCAAACCTCCAATCAAAATCCTCAGAGTCCACATCAAACATATCAAACAAAATCCGTACAGAAATCAGATCAACAGAATCGATATAATATATCGAATCTAAACAGAACAAATATTACAGAAATCATAATTCCAGGACTTGAATCTTACAGATCAGATCAAATCAGAACAGAACAGATCAGAATCGTATCAGATCATATCAAATCAGAATCGTACGAAAATTAGAAATTATATAAATTCAAAACATTTCAAAATACATAACAGATTCCCTGACTCTGATAGAATCTCAACGGATTCTGGCCCCTTACGCCTCCCTTCCCAGACACTGACAGAATCTCTCGGATTTTGACCTCTTATAACTCCCTTTGTGCTCATGGCACCAGAACAGATGTGCTTATAGCACCAGAAATCATCGGATCCGGGACAGAACTTGTTTTCAGACTTTTAGAGCTCATTTCAGATTTTCAGATTTCCCTGACACAGATAGGATCTCATAGGATCCTGGCCCCTTATAACTCCCTTTTCATAGCACACAATCATATCATATCATTTCAGAACAAATCCGGACAATTTCAGAAATTGTACGAAAATCCAACGGCATAACGGCAGTATATGAAATTTTCACAAAAATTTTTAATTTCACAAATTACCAAATTAGCACCGAATATTCACAACAATATTACAAGACTTTTATTATACTGCCCAGACAATTTTAGGCTTCATCAGAAATCACAGTCAAAATAAAACACCGCTGATTGAAAACTATCCGGTAAAAATTCTCCATAAAATAATCAAAACGTGCACACTCGGCACTTCAGAAACATACCAAAAGTTACGCGGTAAAACTGAACCAATCGGAAAATACGGACGAAATTCGCTAACGAAAACAAAATCCGGACAGAATAATCGTTCAAACTTCACCGTTCTGAAAATTGAGAAAGACGGAATGTGCCTTACCTTGCGTACACCGCTTTCTCGAACTGTCTCGTCGGACGAAAACGGACCGACGTCGCCCAAAAATTAACTTTTCTTCTTTTTCCCTCGACTTTCTCTCTCCTCAGAATTTTAGATATTTTATTTTTGATTTTCTCTCTCTTCAAAACGAGCTCATTCCCTTATATCCACTTGAGATCGGCCCGACCGATCGCACGATCGTCCTGACCAATCTGAACAAAATCACATCGTCCTGGGACGATTTCTCAGGACGATAATTAATTTCCTTGGACGATAAAAACCCCTACTCTCTGACTTGTGTCATGCTCTGATCGTCCCGGGACGATCCCAGATCGGCCCGGACGATGCCTACAGAAAATCTTTCCTGTAACTTATGTACAGAATCTGGAACAAATTTTGAACTAATCATCCCGGGACGATCCACGATCGGCCCGGACGATCCTGGAGCAGATCTGATATTACACTCGGTATAGCTCAGTATAACTCGGTATTGGTCTTCACATAATGATATTCCTCGTTATTGTTTGGTATTGCTCGGTATTTCTCGTTTTTAGCGCGATTTTAGCTTTGAGAAGACGTATCTATACGTCAAGTGGGAGGAAGCAATAATTTTTCCATAGGAAGGGGGGCTGATTTTGGGGATGATATGGAGGGAATTAATTAGAGAATATTTCCTAATTAAAGAGGACATATTTGGGGGTTCATTTGAGGGTTGCTTTGGTATTTGTTGTTTATTGTTTGCTATAAGTGGTAGGATTTATGTTATGTTTCGTATGTAGAATTTTGTTTGGAGTCTTGTTGTTTACTAGTTTTTGAGATATCCTAGTGGCTTCCAGGGTTTGTGAGAGAATATCCTCCTCTCAAAAGAGGATTTTTGTATCCGCTTTTTTCTTATTTTATTGCTATCAATAAAAATTTGTTGTTTGCTGGATTTATTAGGGTTTGTTAGCATTTTTTGATACCAAGGTGTATCACATTCACACACCATTGATCGCCTCTTGTCACAACTTTATTGTCCCCACATTTTTTGGCAAGATTCGAATCCCAATTTTGCCCCCTTGTATAGAACGTTGTGAATTCTGGCAGTGTCCATTAGCAAAGTGTAATGGAGTGCTAAGGCATGTAAATACTAAAGTTTAGGCATTAGACATATAAATGTAATATTTTTACATGTCATGTATATAAAGCCCTCAAATTTTAAAATAAAATGATTTTAATCATAGATCTTTTTTGCAAGTATATTAACGGGACCATTTTGTCTGCAAAATAAGAAATACATAGTAAAAGAAATATAATGTAAAATAAATACATGATATTATTTTTTATTTTGATTTGAAGTGCAACTAATTCAATGTAAAATCCAATTACGTGGTGGTTAGTCAATGGTAGTAGCAGCAACCAGTAATGGGACTAGGCAGCGACAATATAGGCCAACAATGGTAATGATGACAGTGAGGCTGTCGATAGCAATGGCTACAAACGCCTAATTGAGCTTCATATTTCTATTTCAAAATGCTTAACATTCCTTTTTCATCTAAAAAAATTCGTGAAAAATCAAACTCCTATATTTGCAATACTTTACAACACAATTTGAATTTTTTTTGGGCTAATATCCTCCGAAATATTTTCTTACAATTTACCCTAAATTGCCTGGTAAGCATTTCCCCCCTTGGAACTTTATTGCACTCAAGTTCCACCATTTCGAGATCTTAGATATACATTCTAAGAAATTTTTTCCATGGTAAGTAAATCATGACAATATTTACAAAGTTTTGATGGAGTTGAACCCAACATACACTCGCTTTCTCGTCGCTCATCACCACTCACTACCACAACAACCCATTGCCACTACCGCCCGCCCTCACTTGCATCATCGTTCTACACATTTCAATGCATTTCAACTATATCATAATAAATAAATAAAAGCTTTTGAATGCATTCAAATACATACATTCTTATCATTCTAATTATTAATTTATAAGTATTTAAAAAATCCCAAACCATAGAGTATAAATGCTACCTATTGCTTGACATGCACTTACCTAATAAACTTCTCATAAATTTTAAAACATGGGGTTTATTTTTAAATTACTATCCTAAGTGTATATGCTGCAAATTTTCTTTTTAAGATTTAATATTTTATAATCAGTAGTGGATTGAAGGGAAGCCTAGGGGGCGCAGTGCAAAAATTGGATGTTAATTACCAATTTATTTATTTTTTAATCCCAAAAAAAAAAAAAAAATTGTTTACTTACATGCTTCCAATTCGTGTCCAGACTCTCTAGCACGTGAAATTATTATGTACGGATACGGACGCCATTCGGAACACACCACGTCACCCCGTTTGCTGTGTATCACCGTTGTGTATCATTGTATATCGATGCGCGACACGTTCTAATTCGCCTTTGGATTGTCTAGTGTCCGCACATAATAATTTATCCTCTAGCACAACCCCGACTTATCTATTGTCCCCATATTATATACTTATCTACTGTCCCCCTAGTGATGCCCTAATCGCTCAACATCGCTGTCGCCTGTCAGACTTGGTGTGCAAGACCGGCTAACAACCAAACTTTGAGTGCGATTGCAACTATTTTCAAATCAAGTTAATCTCATTGTAACTACAGTTGTATCAAAAGTGATTTTTTTTTATGAATAACCATCACTATTTTTTTCATCATGGAAAAACCTAAAGGGCTAAGAGAAACTGCTAATTAAACCAATTTTAGCTTACTGATGTCAAAGCATTAAAACATGATGTCTACATTACTTTTTTCAAGTAATAAAGTTGATAGCAAAGCAAGTTAAAGTTAGGTCTGTTGGATTTTGTTAAAGGTGATGTAGACCATAGAGACTTCACCATAAGAGCTAAAAAAAGTCATTGTGAGCTCTTAAACTTAGTAAATTTTGTGGTGGAAATCTTTGTAGATCACTCATAGAGAGAATGAATAATAAGAATTTTCTTTATAAAAGGGTTCATTATTTATCTTTATCATTCATATTTAGGAGATTATATGATAATTCATTTATGAGACAGTTTAAGAAGCATCGACGTAGATGACAGTTGAATCAGGTTATAAAGAGAGAGGCATAAGGGGAGAGGATAATGGTTTCGAGAATTTAGAGACAAAAGAGGGGGAGACGAAGGTTTCGAGGATTTAGCAACGAAGAGGTGCGTTTCGATAAATTCATCGTGAAATAAGAGAAAACCAAGGTTTCAAGAATTGGAGCATGATAAGGAGAATGTTTATGTGAGTATGACTGATTTTCCTTCATATTTTCATATAAAGTTTTTTTTTTTTCAAAATTGATTTTCGAGGATAACGCTAAATAAAAGTACAAGTGCATGAGGGATATAAAGCCAATTTTCTCTTTAAAAATAACATATCATCCCTTAGTGTAACTTAATGATTGTTTCTAGCATTTTTCATAAATGAAAAAAAATAAAGGAATTATAATATTAAAACAATACAAATATTTACATTTTTCACTCTTAAATTATTAAAAAATAAATAATTTAAATAAAAAAATCCCATTATTTAAATATTCCGTTTTTTAATTTTTATTATGATATTGAATTTCAAAGAGTAAATTAAAACTCACAAGATATATAAAACATATATAAGATAATTGGGGAATTTACAAGCATATCACATAATTTTAATGTATTTATATATCTTAAATATAAAATTTATATTTATTTTTATAAAATCTTAACGTCTAATCACATTAAAATATATGCAAAAAAGAAACATTGACTTCTGATAACTCAATATTAGTGATATTTTAATGTGATTTAAAGATTAAGATATTATTTAAGTAAATATAAACATTTAGATTTTAGATGCATAGATACATAAAAATTCCATTGTATCTACAAATTTATGTCTAATATTTAATTAACTTTATATATTTATTAAATATTATTTAGATACTTCTATTTTATAGTAATATATATCAATTTTAAAGAGCATGATAATTTTATCAACTTCGAGTTTTTATTTAGTACTTTTGAATAATTTAATTAATAAATAATATATATATATATATATACCTTATGCTTTAGGATTTAGAGTAGGAATGATGTATTCAAAGCCAACTATATGATGAATGGCCCCTGTAATTCTAGATATGATGAAGATGCTCTGAAGAAGAAAGGGTTGATCAGCCGACACGACTCTATTAGTGGGTTGGAAAAATTGTAGGTTCTACAGCTGTAGAGCTGGTTGCTGGTAGGCTAGTTGAGGGAATAGTTACGTTGGCAAACACCTCCTAAGAGGATGATAGCGGGTAGATACCATCGTTTCTTTTAAAAAAAGGGTTGATGAGGTAACATAATTGTTGAACTAGGATTTAAATACATATTTTTAATAGACATAGATATTTTGATCTCAATGGAATTTTGAATATTTTTTAAATAATAAATAATTGATATAATTTTTAAATTGTTGAGATATTTAAATCAATTAATACAAATTCATATCTACTTTATATAAATGATTGTTTGGTTTCGATACAGTGAAGCTGCAAAGAGCTATGCTAGGGGTTTTTTTTCCCTTTGGCGGCGCTTGTCTAAACCCTCCGGCGCTCCGGCCGTTTTTGGCCGAGATGGCCCTCTCAGCTCAGGATTCCCCCCCGGGCTCCTCCTTGCTAGGGGTTCCTCCTCCTTCCCCCCTTCCTTCTTCGTACGCAAACAATCTGGTTGCTCGTTCTTCGACCAGGGTTGAATGGCCGATGTCCTATGTTAGACCGAAAAAAAAAAAGCTTTCATTTGCAAGTCAGGAGCTCTCTGAAAGGTAAAACCATTTGGAACCTCTCACTTGCGGGGTACTCTATGGGTCCCCGGCCCTATTATGAACGTCTACTGTCGGCAATGGAAAAGCGTGGAAGCTTAAGGGGTCTCTTTCTTTGCTCTCCCTAGCTGATGATTTCTTCCTCTTGAAATTTACGGCGGTTGAAGATTTTGACATGGTCTGGTTCGGCGGTCCCTGGTTGTAATATCACAATCTGCCCCAGGATCGTCCAGGCCGATTTTGGATCGTCCTGGGACGATCAGTAGAAAATCAGCTCCAGTTTTGCCCAGAATTTGCTCTAAGTGTTTTCCTGTAGGGATCGTCCAGGCCGATCGAGGTATCGTCCCGGGACGATCAGTGGATGGCACAAGTCAGTGAGTAGAGGTTTTTATCGCCTATGAATAGTAAACATCGTCCTGATAAATCGTCCCAGGACGATGGGAATTTGGTCTGATCGTCCAGGACGATATGGACGATCGGCCGGGCCGATCTGTGTATTATAAAGCTGATTTCAGTCGATTTGAAGAGAGAGAAAATAAAAAAAAAATAAATATCTGATTTCAGCTCTGAGGAGAGAGAAAAAGAAGGTTTTGGAAAAGTTGATTTCGGGAAGACGCGGAGCCGTTTTCGAGCGAAGTGACTGTTGAAGAATTTGCTGTGCTCGAGGTAAGGCACATTTCGTCTTTCTCAATTTTCAGTTCCGTCGCGGTTGGCGGTATTTTTCTGTCCGGATTTCGTTTTCGTTACGATTTTTCGTCCGTATCTTTTGATTGGTTCAGTTTTTACCGCGTAAGTTTCTGTATATCGTTGTCGTGCCGGGTGTGCACGTTTTGACTATATTTTGAAGATTTTTGTCCGGGTATTTTTGATTCGGCGATGTTTTTCGTAGACTACAATTTTCTGTGAAATTGGAAATTATCTGTGCAGTAGAATAAATGTTCTGGAATGTGATTATCTATGTTCTGTGCGAATTCGGTAAATTTTCTTTGCAGGAATTTTGTGTAAATTATGTATACTGCCGTTGTGCTGCCCGATTTTTGGGTAATTTCTGAATTGTCCGGATTTCTTCTGAATTGAAATGCTATGTGTATAAGCTATAAAAAGGGAGCTATAAGGGGCCTGGATCCTATGAGATTCAGTTAGTGAAACGGAAAATTTTAGATGAGCTCAAGTTGGAGAAATATCAGTTATATTCCGGATCCGTGAATTCTATTATTCAGGTGCCGTGAGCACATTTAGCTTAGCTATTAATTATTCAGCGAATTTTTGGTGCCGTGAGCACAAGGGAGACATAAGGGTTAGAATCCGTAGTGATTCTGTTCAGTTTAGTTTAGCTATTAATTACTCAGGTATTATTCTGGTGCCGGGGGCACACTTAACTATTAATTAAATATCTGGTATCTGATCTGAAATGTGATTCTGATATGATTTTGTTCTGTTTCGATATGATCTGTATAATTCTGACTCTGCTGAGTTTATTCTGTTCTGTGATCTGATCTGTACGATTCTGATTCTGATTTGATATCTGTCCGTATAAGTTCTGATTTCCGATTCTGTTCCGATTTCTGATCTGATTTCTGTCTGATGAGTTTGGTTTTGGTTTCTGAGAATTCAGATTGGTGGTTTGTTGCTTTGTTGAGCTGTTGAGCTCACTCTTGCTTTCTGGTGGTTTTCAGGTTCTGGGAAGGGCAAGGAGGTCCAGGATTAGTTTCAGAGTCTGATCCGATTAGGTACTTTTGTACTTTTGATTTTTTGTACAGTCATGGCTTTCCTGTTCTGTCTTTCTTTCTGTTGAAAGCCATGTGCTGTTCTGTAGATGATTATTTTTGAGGAAATGAAAAGATAGATGTTTTGTTCCGCTGCATTTGATGTTTTTAGTAGCTCTGTTGTTCTGTGTGTTTCTGTTGAGTTAAGAATTTGGAAGATCAGTTCAGTGACCTAATCCAAAGCCAGATCCTGGATAAGCAAGTTTAGTAAGCGCGCTCGTCGCGATCCGGCTCGGGCGGGATCCGTCCCCGTCGGGTCGGGTCGTGACAAGCTTTTGTGGTATCAGAGCACTGGTTTTGGAAACAGGTTGAATTGTGAAATAGAGCTCTAGGATGTGATCAGTAAGTCTGTCTGGGAGGTAGTTTTGGGTCGTTTGGCTTTTTATTGTGTTGTTTTTTTGTTGTTTTTGTGATAGTTTTCCGGATTTTCTGGATTTTTCTGTATGGATCAGCCAGACCCAGACATGACAGACGGTCAGAGTGCAGATCAGGCAGCACCAGTGGGGAGTACAGCCCCAGTGGTCGGTGCTGATACGCTTTCACAGTTTGCGTCACTTGTTGCTCAGATGATGAGCGAGACTCAGAGCAGAGCTTCTACTGTTAGATCTGAGGACATTGATCGACACCTGCAGTTATTTTTGAGGTTGAAGCCTCCGAGGTTTGAGGGCGCTGTTGAGCCCAGAGCTGCTGAGGAGTGGCTGAGGAGATTAGAAAAGACTTTTGACGGGATGCAGTGTCCTGCAGACAGGAAGGTTCCGTTGGCTGTTTTTCTGTTGGACGGAGAGGCTGAGCACTGGTGGGATGGCCAGCAGGCAGCCAGATTTCAGGGCAGATTGAACTCTTTGATCACTTGGGAAGAGTTCACTGAAGTGTTCAGAGACTGGTTTGTTCCCCCTTCTGCACGACAGCAGATGCAGGAGAGTTTTCTGAGGCTGGTTCAGGGGAGCAAGACGGTGATGCAGTACGAGGCTGAGTTTACTGCATTAGCCAGGTACGCTCCGCAGCTGGTTAGCACTTCTGCTGAGAGGTGCTACAGATTTCTGAGAGGCTTACGAGACACTTTGAGGCAGCCTTTGATACCGTTCCGGATTACTGATTTCTCTGAGCTTGTGGAGCGAGCTCGTCTGATTGAGAACGACATGACGGCTACTCAGCAGCGGTGGTCTGTGAGTAGGAAGAGGTTCGGAGGAGAGACTTCTGGCAGTGGTTCCTCTGGGAAGAGGAGATTTGTTCCTGGTTCTGGATCTGGAGATTCCAGAAGGAGCGGAGGATCGTCTGGTACTGCTACCAGTACGATTAGTTCTGGATCTGTTAGTACGGCACCTGTGTGCCAGAGTTGTGGACGGCGACACTATGGCCAGTGCTACAGGATAGCTGGTCTTTGTTTCAGATGCGGTCAGCCGGGACATAGGATTGCGGAATGTCCACAGATGGGATATGATCAGCGATCTGAGGGCTTAGTCAGACCTGTTGGTTCAGCAGCAGGAAGACCGAGGACTGTTCCTCCACGCCCTGAGGGATTTGCTGGTAGAGGTGGTGGTTCTAGTTCTGCACCACGGAGACCACCTACGATTCAGAGGGAGCAGAGTAGTTCTGTTGCTTCAGCTCCTGTTCCAGTTCAGCCACGAGTTTACAGCTTGAGTCAGCAGGAGGCTCGAGATGCTCCGGATGTTGTGACAGGTACGGTTTACATTTCTGATCAGCCCTGTCGTGTTTTGTTTGACTCTGGAGCGAGTCATTCTTTTCTGTCCGAGCATTGTTTTGAGCTTTTACATTTGGATTCGATGGTTTTACCGGTTTCTTTGTCTGTGATTTTACCGGCTGGGAATCCATTGATTGCTCGACAGTTTTGTTTGTGTGAGATCGAGATTTCTGGCAAGAAGTGGAAATCGAGTTTGATTCGATTGCCGATTTCTTCGTATGATGTGATTCTGGGAATGGATTGGCTGAGTCAGTATGAGGCTCAGATTGACTGTCTGAAGAAGCAAGTGAGTTTGCTTGTGGCTGGAGAGAGAGTTGTATTTCAGGGATTACGAGGTGTTCTCTCCAGTCTGATTTCTGCGTTAGAGGTGAGCAGAATGTGGAAGAAGGGATATCCAGTATTTTTGGCTTCGGTGCGGGATCTGAACCTGGAGGTTGGTTCTGTTTCTGAGATCCCTGTGGTACGGGAGTTTGTGGATGTTTTTCCTGAGGAGTTGGTTGGTTTACCTCCGGATAGAGATGTGGAGTTCTCTATCGATGTTTTTCCGGGTACCGCTCCGATATCGAAAGCTCCGTACAGGATGGCACCGAAAGAACTTTATGAGTTGAAAGTTCAGCTTCAGGAGTTGGTTGACAGAGGGTTTGTACGTCCTAGTGTTTCTCCTTGGGGAGCACCTGTTCTGTTTGTGAAGAAGAAGGACGGTACACTCCGTATGTGTATTGATTACAGAGATTTGAACAAGGCCACGATCAAGAACAAGTATCCTTTGCCTCGGATAGACGACTTGTTTGATCAGCTTTCCGGATCTTCGGTGTTTT
This sequence comes from Dendrobium huoshanense, assembly GCA_016618105.1. Lineage (NCBI taxonomy): Eukaryota > Viridiplantae > Streptophyta > Magnoliopsida > Asparagales > Orchidaceae > Dendrobium > Dendrobium huoshanense. The sequence goes on along the minus strand of CM028342.1, from coordinate 2,695,694 downwards.
CGAAGATTGATTTGCGATCCGGATATTATCAGGTGAAGGTGAAGGAAGCTGATGTGGTGAAGACTGCTTTCAGTACTCGGTACGGGCACTACGAGTTTTTGGTTATGCCTTTTGGGGTAACCAATGCGCCTGCGATTTTCATGGATTTGATGAACCGAGTATTCAGGGAGTATTTGGATCAGTTTGTGATCGTCTTCATCGACAATATTCTGGTATATTCTGCATCTGAGGATGAGCATGCCAGACATTTGAGGATTATGTTGGAGACTCTGAGGAGGCATCAGCTGTATGCCAAGTTCTCCAAGTGCGAATTCTGGCTGAAGAGCATTTCATTTCTGGGGCATGTGGTTAGCGGAGAAGGTATTTCTGTGGATCCCCAGAAGATTCAGGCGGTTGCTGATTGGCCAAGGCCGACTACGGTATTTGAGGTACGTAGTTTCTTAGGCATGGCCGGGTATTACAGGAAATTTGTGAAAGGATTTTCACAGATTTCGACTCCTCTGACGAGACTGACTCAGAAGTCAGTTCCTTTTGTTTGGACACCGGAGTGTGAAGCTAGTTTTCAGGGATTGAAGGATTGTTTGACTTCAGCTCCAGTGTTGGCACTTCCGTCAAGTACGGAAGGTTTTCAGGTGTTCAGTGATGCTTCACTGAAAGGACTGGGATGTGTCCTGATGCAGCATGGTCAGGTAATTGCTTATGCTTCGAGACAGTTGAAACCTCATGAGAAGAATTACCCGACACATGATCTGGAGTTAGCTGCAGTTGTTTTTGCTTTGAAGATTTGGCGTCATTACCTGTATGGCGTCACATGTGAGATGTTTACTGATCATAAGAGCCTGAAGTACATTTTTACTCAGAAGGATCTGAATCTGAGACAGAGGCGGTGGCTCGAGTTGATCAAGGACTATGACCTGACTATTCAGTATCAGCCTGGGAAGGCGAATGTGGTAGCAGATGCTTTGAGCAGGAAGTCTTCTGGATTATCAGGTTTGCAGCTTACTTGTGATGACTTTCTGATCCGTGATTTGGAAAGATTGCAGTTGGAGGTGATTTCCTCCAGTGATTTGGAGTTGGCTCAGATGAGTATTCAGTCTTCTTTGGAAGCAAGGATTCAAGAAGCCCAGAAGTCAGATTCTGATTATTCGAAGTTGATAGCTCAGATTGGATCTGGTAAGACTCCTGAACTTCGAATTTCTGATTCTGGTGCTATTTTCTGTAAGAACAGGTTGTGGGTACCTGTGTTTAAAGATTTGAGGCGAGAGATTCTGTATGAATCTCATCATTCAGGCTACACTGTTCATCCAGGCAGTGGTAAGATGTACGCCGATATGAAGCTTTTGTTCTGGTGGCCTGGGATGAAGAAGGATGTGGCGGAGTTTGTGTCGAGATGCGAAGCCTGTCAGTTGGTGAAGGCAGAGCATCAGCGACCGGGTGGACTGTTGCAGTCGTTGCCTATCCCTGAGTGGAAATGGGAGGAGGTAACGATGGATTTTGCGATGGGTTTTCCTCGATCACGACAAGGACACGATGCTATTTGGGTAGTTGTGGATCGATTGACGAAGTCAGCCCATTTTCTTCCGATCAGACAGACGGATTCAGTTGAACGCTTGGCACAAATTTATGTGAAAGAGATAGTCAGATTGCACGGTGTGCCTCGCGTGATTGTATCTGATCGAGATGGACGCTTTACTTCCAGACTTTGGAAGGGCATTCAGCAAGATTTGGGTACGAAACTGCATTTCAGTACAGCCTTTCATCCTCAGACCGACGGACAGTCTGAGAGGACTATTCAGGTACTGGAAGATCTGTTGAGGCTTTGTGTTCTGGACTTTAGCGGAAGCTGGGAAGATCATATTCCACTGATTGAGTTTGCCTATAACAACAGTTTTCAGTCCAGTATCGGTATGGCACCGTACGAGGCTCTGTATGGCAGGAAGTGTCGTACTCCTTTGACTCTGACGGAGGTCGGAGATAGACAGGCTTTGGGTGCCACTTTTGCTGATGAAACTGCTCAGAAGATCAGTTTGATAAGAGAAAGATTGAAAGCCGCTCAAGATCGTCAGCAGAAATATTACAATCAGAAGCACAGATTTGTTGAGTTTCAGGTCGGTGACTTTGTGTATGTCAAAGTCAGCCCGATGAAAGGTGTGAGCAGATTTGGTCAGGTGAGCAAGCTTAGTCCAAGGTATGTTGGACCGTTTGAGATTTTGGAAAGAATTGGAAAAGCTGCTTATCGCCTACTGCTTTCTGACTCTATGCCTGATGTGCATAATGTGTTTCACGTATCCACTCTGAGGAAGTGGGTATCCGACTCTGGGAAGAAGATATCAGCTGAGGAGGTTGAGATTCAGGAGAATCTGGCGTACAAGGAAGAGCCAGAATTGATTTTGGCGTACGACGTCCGCAAGTTAAGAAATAAAGAGATTCCGATGGTTAAAGTCCAGTGGAAGCACCGGACTGCACGGGAAGCAACTTGGGAAAAGGAGTCTGATATGAGACGGTCGTACCCGTACTTGTTTTGACTGCGTTTGGATTGGATAATGTCGAGGACGACATTTTTCTGAGTTGGGGAGATTGTAATATCACAATCTGCCCCAGGATCGTCCAGGCCGATTTTGGATCGTCCTGGGACGATCAGTAGAAAATCAGCTCCAGTTTTGCCCAGAATTTGCTCTAAGTGTTTTCCTGTAGGGATCGTCCAGGCCGATCGAGGTATCGTCCCGGGACGATCAGTGGATGGCACAAGTCAGTGAGTAGAGGTTTTTATCGCCTATGAATAGTAAACATCGTCCTGATAAATCGTCCCAGGATGATGGGAATTTGGTCTGATCGTCCAGGACGATATGGACGATCGGCCGGGCCGATCTGTGTATTATAAAGCTGATTTCAGTCGATTTGAAGAGAGAGAAAATAAAAAAAAAATAAATATCTGATTTCAGCTCTGAGGAGAGAGAAAAAGAAGGTTTTGGAAAAGTTGATTTCGGGAAGACGCGGAGCCGTTTTCGAGCGAAGTGACTGTTGAAGAATTTGCTGTGCTCGAGGTAAGGCACATTCCGTCTTTCTCAATTTTCAGTTCCGTCGCGGTTGGCGGTATTTTTCTGTCCGGATTTCGTTTTCGTTACGATTTTTCGTCCGTATCTTTTGATTGGTTCAGTTTTTACCGCGTAAGTTTCTGTATATCGTTGTCGTGCCGGGTGTGCACGTTTTGACTATATTTTGAAGATTTTTGTCCGGGTATTTTTGATTCGGCGATGTTTTTCGTAGACTACAATTTTCTGTGAAATTGGAAATTATCTGTGCAGTAGAATAAATGTTCTGGAATGTGATTATCTATGTTCTGTGCGAATTCGGTAAATTTTCTTTGCAGGAATTTTGTGTAAATTCTGTATACTGCCGTTGTGCTGCCCGATTTTTGGGTAATTTCTGAATTGTCCGGATTTCTTCTGAATTGAAATGCTATGTGTATAAGCTATAAAAAGGGAGCTATAAGGGGCCTGGATCCTATGAGATTCAGTTAGTGAAACGAGAAATTTTAGATGAGCTCAAGTTGGAGAAATATCAGTTATATTCCGGATCCGTGAATTCTATTATTCAGGTGCCGTGAGCACATTTAGCTTAGCTATTAATTATTCAGCGAATTTTTGGTGCCGTGAGCACAAGGGAGACATAAGGGTTAGAATCCGTAGTGATTCTGTTCAGTTTAGTTTAGCTATTAATTACTCAGCTATTATTCTGGTGCCGGGGGCACACTTAACTATTAATTAAATATCTGGTATCTGATCTGAAATGTGATTCTGATATGATTTTGTTCTGTTTCGATATGATCTGTATAATTTTAACTCTGCTGAGTTTATTTTGTTCTGTGATCTGATCTGTACGATTCTGATTCTGATTTGATATCTGTCCGTATAAGTTCTGATTTCCGATTCTGTTCCGATTTCTGATCTGATTTCTGTCTGATGAGTTTGGTTTTGGTTTCTGAGAATTCAGATTGGTGGTTTGTTGCTTTGCTGAGCTGTTGAGCTCACCCTTGCTTTCTGGTGGTTTTCAGGTTCTGGGAAGGGCAAGGAGGTCCAGGATTAGTTTCAGAGTCTGATCCGATTAGGTACTTTTGTACTTTTGATTTTTTGTACAGTCATGGCTTTCCTGTTCTGTCTTTCTTTCTGTTGAAAGCCATGTGCTGTTCTGTAGATGATTATTTTTGAGGAAATGAAAAGATAGATGTTTTGTTCCGCTGCATTTGATGTTTTTAGTAGCTCTGTTGTTCTGTGTGTTTCTGTTGAGTTAAGAATTTGGAAGATCAGTTCAGTGACCTAATCCAAAGCCAGATCCTGGATAAGCAAGTTTAGTAAGCGCGCTCGTCGCGATCCGGCTCGGGCGGGATCCGTCCCCGTCGGGTCGGGTCGTGACACTGGTTTCCCCTTGGCAGGCCCTTTATCCGTTAGCGATGGAATCCGAAATTTCAACCTAAGAGGGATGAAGCTGCAACTATCCCACTGTGGATAAAAATTCTGAACCTACCTCTTTCCCTCTGGACTCCCTCAGGTATTTCTAAAATCGCTAGCTACATTGGGGTATCGTTGTATGTGGATGCCTTGACTGCAAAAAGAACTAGATTGACATTTGCTCGGGTTTGTGTCCAAGTTGACAAAAACTCTATTTTAGCGGAAGAAATTCCTATAGAAATTGAAGGAGAAGACATCAACCTTAAGGTTGTCCATGACTGGAAGCCAATTAGATGTGAAGCATGTGGTTCTCTCATACACCCTTTTGCTCTATGCCCCAAGAATCCTGCGCCAAAGCCTACTCTCCCTCCTAAACCTATTTTCCGTGGTAGGAGTAAAAGCAGGAAACCTGCTGCTAGGAACATCACCCCTCATGCTATATATTCAGACAATGTTGTGCAGCCCACCACTAATACTTCCTCCGACCCACCTGTAGCTTCCAATCCGGCGTATGCTGCTGCTCATTCTTCGGACAGTCAGGAATTTCATAATCCTATGGTATTATCGCCAAAAAATCAGCAGTCCACCTTTTCAACAATTGCCCAGCCCGACCACCTCCAGGTCAAGAACCCTTCTCTCCCTAACCTTAATCTTCCACAGGTTGAATCCTCTTCAACCAGTGCTCTTATACCGCCAAAAAATCTGATGCCCCCCCAAGTTTTGCTTACAAATAGCTTTGATTCTCTTCCTGTGGATAATGTGGTGATCCCTGAAGAGGATTCCTTGGAGGAGGAACTCTCTTCTTCTTCCAAAACTGAGGATATCCTTCCTCCTAACACTTCAAAACAAAAATCTTCATCCTCCTCCAAAAACTCCTATGGTAATACCTCTTCCCCATCGAAAAAAGGAAAAGCCAAATCGGCCAAGAAGGCCAAACCCCACAAATAACTATGTCCCTTCCAAATATGGCAGCGTGGAATGTTAGAGGGTTTAACAACCCTGTTAAAGTGAAGATGTGTAGAGATCTTATGGTTGCCTATGATATTAAGCTACTGGGTATCTTGGAAGCTAAAATTAATAATAAGGTCATTGGAGACTCGTGGTTTGCTTTTTCTCATGCTTTGTTTGATAACGAAGCTAGCTGTGATAATTTTTTCCTTTCTACTCCTGGTAGAATTTGGGTTAAATGGGACTCTACCACCCTGTCTTTTACTCCCTCCTTTTTTTTTCTCAAGTTATTCATGGTATTGTCAATGTTGGCTCCTCTCCCCCCTTTTTTCTCTCTGTTGTGTATGTTGCCAATAGCTTGGAGGGTAGGAAAACGCTTTGGAAGGAACTTCTTGATCTCTCGGCCAATGTTAATTCTCCATGGGTTATCATGGGAGATTTTAACTGTTACAGATTTGATTGCGAGAAAGCTGGAGGCATTCCTATGACTTTTGAAAGAGTGGGGGAACTTAATAATTTTGTGTTTGATTCCGGGACTCAAGATCTAGCTTCTGTTGGTTTGCACTTTACATGGTTTAATCAAAGGGTGGATTCTCCTATTCACATTAAGCTTGACAGGATGTTAGTGAATCCAGCTTTTCTGGATGTTTTTCAGGCCTCCTATTATAAAGTGGGCTCTCACTCAGGCTCTGATCATGTTCCTATCATCCTTCATACTTCCCACTTCAAGAAATTGGCTTCAATATTCATGTTTAAAGAGTTATGGACTCAGTTTGATGACTTTTGGGTTAAAACCCACTTGGCATTTGCGAGACCAAACACGACTAGCCCCATTGCCTCCTTTTATGATAGTTTGTGGCATCTTAAAAAGGCTATAAATACTAAGGATTGGTGCTCTTCTAGCTTCATTTCTAAGGAGATTCTTGAATGGAAAATCCAAGCAAGCCTTCTGCCTTGCTGATATTCAATTGGATCCTTTGAATGCTATTTTGAATTCATCTCTGAAAAACATCAATGACCATCTTGTTTCCCATCAAGCGGCTTGGTCCTCTTGGGTCTCTCAAAGGGCCAAGGCTTACTGGTTAGCTAATGGAGAAGATGATCTAGGCTTCCTCTATGCTAAGATTAGATCGAGAAAGAATATGAATGTCATTAAAGAATTGGATTCTCCTGCTGGGGTGCTCTCAACTCATGCTAGTATGGCCAATGCTCTCATTGCCCATTTCAAGACTCTTTACAATGCCCCTTCTCCTCTGCTGGCCGACCCTTTTGATTTGCCTATTGGTAACACAATCCCTTCTCAGTTTTTGGCGGGTCTGACTGTTCCTATTTCGAATGATGAAATTAAAAGAGTGGTTTTTTCTGGGGTTCCCACTGCTGCTCCTGGACCGGACCGGATGGATTCAATTTTGGCTTCTATCAGAAAACATGGCACCTCACGGGTTTCCTACTTTGCAAAGCTGTTAAACATTTTTTTACTACTGGCCACATGCCTAGATGAGCCAAGGCAACTGCTATTTCTCTCATTCCCAAGGGTACCCATTCTAACTCTATCTCTGATTTTCGGCCCATATCATTATGTAATGTTTTTTATAAAATCGTGGCCAAGATTATTGCAAATAGGATGAAACCCATCCTACCTCACATTATTCATGAAAGTCAATCGGGTTTTATTGCTAAGAGGTGTTCAACTGATAACATTATTCTTGCATCTGAGATCCTGAGGGAGTTTAAAGGGCCTAAGAACTACTTCTGTGCCAAACTTGATATTAAAAAAGCATTTGATTCTGTTTCTGGTGCATAGGCTTAAACATAAAGGTTTTCCTGACACCTTTATCATGTGGATTAATGAGTGTATTTCTGATGTCCATTTTTCTGTTTGTTTAAATGGGGTTCTGGAAGGTTTTTTTTTTCATCCTCCTCTGGCTTAAGGCAAGGATGCCCTCTCTCTCCCCTTCTGTTCTGCATCGTTATGGACGCTCTTTATTGCAGCCTTGATTCTAAAGATCATCCTACTTTCAAAGGTTTGCAGATTCATAATTTCAATTCTAACCACATCATGTATGCTGATGACTTGTTGGTGTTTGGACAAGCTATTGTAGATAATGCCATCGCTCTTAATGGTGTCCTTAAAACATTTGTTGATGCATCGGGTTTGCACATCAACCCCAATAAAAGTTCTATCCTTTATCCCAAGGATTTTGATAGAGGGCAGCAGTTTGCGGGTTGCCTAGGTATTTCTAATGTGGAAAACTGTCTCACTTATTTGGGGCTACCTATTTCCACTTGCAGGCTCAATTTTTCTCACTTCCAACCCCTCATGAGTAGGATTTCTACTCTTCTAGCGGGCTGAAAAGTCAAAATTCTCTCTTTTGTAGGAAGGATTCAATACCTTAAATTCACTGTTGCCAACACCATTACGTACTGGATTCGGGGGACTATCATACCTAAAGCCTGTACCAAATTCATCTCCAAATTATGCTCTAAGTTTCTCTTTTTTGGTAACATCGTTGAGAGAATGATGCATCTTATTACTTGGAATAAGGTTACACTCCCTAAAATTAAAGGCTGCGTAGGCCTGGCTTCCTTTGATGCGCTTTATCACAATATAGCTTGCTCCTTTATTTTTAGGATGTATAACTATGACTCCTTGATTGGCTTATGGTATAGGGGTAAATATGAATCTTGTTGGAATCCACCTCCTGTGACTGCCTCTAAATTTTGGAAGTTATTTTGCCGCACAACTCTTTCCTTGACTGAGGTTGTGCATTTTTCTGTGAATTGGAATAGCAACCTATCTTTCCTTTGGGATCCTTGGTGCAACAACAGGCAGATTTATGAACTTCTCTATTCTAATAATTTTTCTCATTTTATGGTGAGGGATTTTATTGAGAGTAATCACTGGAGATTGCCTTTTGATATACCTAGCCCGATTACTGTTGCTATTTTAAACACCAACATTCTTTGTGATCATCCAATTCTTGTTTGGGATGACTCACTCAAGCCGGCTCCTAAGAAGTTTTCAGCTCTTTTTCACTCTAATGTGGATACTGTGGCTTGGGCTAAGTTTATTTGGCATAAAGGTTTGCTCTCCGATATGCCTGCTATGTCTGGATGGCAATTATTGGGAAACTTAAGACAGAAGATAATTTAATTTTGAGAGGTATTTTGGTTAATCCAAACAGTTGTTTTTGCTCAGATAATCCGGAAAATCACTCTCATCTGTTCTTTGAATGTGATTTGCTTTTTCTCTCTTGGTGGATTTACTTCCGTTACTGGGAAATTTTTACCTGAGGTCAAACATCTTACAAGTGTTAGATTTTCTGGGCAATGTCCGCAACTACACTAAGGTCGACAGAAATTTATCGTATCTTACTGTGGCTACTCTGATTTATTACCTTTGGAGAGAAAGGAACAATCGTAGATTTGGTGGAGTTAGGAGGAGCTCGCTGGAACTTAAAAATGTTATTATTCATGCTATTAAGGCCAAGTCTTTCCATTGGAAGCATTATGAGACTATCAAACCACAATTTGAAGAAATTTTGGGGTGAGAGGTGTCTGGCACCTGAAGCCTGGAGCTTTTTCCTTACTCGGGTCCTTATGCTTTTAGGTGGAGTTCTATTCTGGGATAAGCTGGTTTTTCATGTGGCAATTCGATTTCTTCTGGTACATTTTGGTTTTTGGCTCCTGCACGCTTTGGTTAGATGATGCGGATACTTTCCTGCACAATTTTTACTTTCTTGGAGCTTTTTGTTTTATGAAGGGACGATGATGTGCAAGGTCTACACCTCCAACGCTTCCTTGGAGGGTCTTTTTCTGGCAACCAGGATGGCGTTAGATGACACTATGATGGCTCTCTCTGGTGATAGGAACCGGTGTCTTTTTCGTTGGCAAGGTTTCATATGATGATTGGGCATTGATGCCTTGAGGCTGTAGACCAATTTTTCCTGAGTCCTTTGTTCTTTTTGGTTTTTATTTTTGTTTTTCCGCTTTATTTTGATTTTTTGGGGTATAGTTTTCTTCTATACTTGTAATTATTATCAATTGTAACTCTTGGTGATTAATACAAGGGCTTCGCCCCAAAGTTTTCCCAAAAAAAGAACTTTATATAAATAATATTAAATCCAAAACTTCCTAAATTAATAGCGAAAGCTCTAAACCCACTTCCCACCCGAGAACCCATCTGGCCATCTCTATACATATATCGTGTATTAGCGACCTCGCCTGGAATCCCAAATTGTAGCACGCCATGAAAAACCCTAAGCACGCCGGTGCAAGGGCTTCCTCCCAGAAGACATCCTCCGCCACTGCTCCGGTCAGCGCCGACAGACGGAAATTCCATTGGGAATCATCCAAAAACGCTCCCTCCGAGCGCAAAGCTCCCTCCGATTCCACCCCTTCCAAGGAAGACATTCCAGGGCCCTCCTCCGGGCCGACGAAACCTCCAACCGGCCCAAGTCTTCCCGCCGCAACTCTCCCGCCGTCGTTGCACCATCTTAATGCGGCTTCGTCTCCACCTCATCCTCCATATGGCTTCCACAACCTCGAGCGCCGCACCATCGTACTTGCCGACGGCACGGCCCGCTCCTACTTCGCTCTCCCTCCTGATTACCAGATGGATACCCGCGGAGATAAGTTCTTCCACTCTGCTCACCCGCAAGGTTTCGATCCGCGCTTCCATCCGTCTTTCGGCCCCGAAGGCTTCCGCGAGCCACCTCCGTTCGCCCGCGGCGCTGACTACGGGTCTTCCCTCGGGATCGAGGGGCCCGCGGGTCCTGCCGGGTCGTCCTCGCTGAAGCGTAAGTACGGGGAAGAAGAATTTGCTTGGCATCGGCAGCAAGCGCTGCAGCACGGAAGCTCTGCTGCGAATCCGATGGGTTTTTCTTCAGGGTCAATCGGTGATGGCTTGGGCAGGGCTGGCAGCCCTTCTCGAAAGGAGCATATCGATGACTTGAGACTGTCGAAGCAGGTAAAGTTGGGGAGTGAAGGCTATGATGATTTGCCAGCTCGGCGGGTACGTGCAGAAGGAAATGAATCTCTGATGACTAGTGATGTGGATCAGAAGGCATTGAAGGATGCCTTTCTAAGGTTGTCCAAGAGCATCAACGAGAACCCAACACGTAGGATGAATTATTTAGAGGACGGGAAGAATGGGCCGTTGCAGTGCATTGTGTGCGGCAGGTTTGACATTACTGAAAAGCTTACCTATTTTAAATGTCTCTTAGGTATTGTGCTTCTTGTCAAGTTGGATGGTTGAAGTGGAGGAATGCATCGGACTTATTGTGTGATAGAATAGTCCCCCAAAATTAAGGGAAAATTCTGTAAGATGGTGGTGAAACCTGCAATGCTTTATGGTGCAAAATGTTGGCCATTAAAAGAGAAACATAATATTAAGTTAAGTGTTGCAGTGGTGAGGATGCTCAGGTGGATGAGTGACTTTAATTTTAGAGACATGATATGAAACGAGCATATACGGGAAAAGGTTGGAGTAGCTTGAGTGGAAGATAAGATTAGAGAGAGTCTCTTTTAGATGGTTTGAACACAAATAATGGCGGTCTTCCGATGACCCGGTTAGGAGAGTAGATGTATTAAATTTAACTTATATTAAGAAAGGTAGATGAAGACTTAAAAAGACTTGGTTAGAATTTAGAAAATATTAGAAATGACATTTTCTTTCTTAGATTTAAATGTGGTACAATGGAGAAAAAATGATTCATGTGTCCGACCCCACATAGTAGGATAATGGTTTGATGATGTTGTTGTTAGTTATTGCACTTTTTGATGCTATAGAATTGGTTTGTTTTCTCTTGCTTGATTGGAATGAATGTTGTATGATAGTTTTGATTAACTTTTGTTGTACTCATTGCTATTATGCTGTTCCTTGTCATTTTTATTATTTTACATCTTTTGGTTTTAGCGAGTTTATACTAATTGGCTATTTTGGTGGTTCAGTATTTGACATCCTTTTTCTTGAATACAATTTGCCTATTTAATTTAATTTGATTTATTTTTTAAAAATAATTTAGTAAGTCTAAGTCGATGATAAATCATTAAATTAATAACTTCCTTTTTGTTAATTTTTTTTTTTAATTTTGACTGTATTTTGTATGGCTGCTCATACAGTCTCTGACCATATTTTGAAGTTTAATTGGATGCATGCTCATTCTTTATATGCAAATTAGTTCCATATTAATGTACATGCTCGGTACCGCTAGGTACATGCTCGGTACCGTTAGGTACATGCTCGGTACCGTTATGTACATGCTCGGTACCGCTAGGTATCTTTCCATACAAACGACTTGCGAACTTTAAAAATAAGCAAAACTTCAAAATTACTCTTACAGGTCGAACCCTGCCAGGGGGCAACGCCCCCTTGGACCCCTGGCAGCCCGACATATTATTGTATTCATCATCTTTAGTAATAGTTAGTGTTAGTCTGCTTCTTCATTAGTGCATGCTTTGTATAAGTTTTCTTCATGAGTGCACGCTTTGATTGGGAGACATTGGACTCTATATGAGAGGAGGAAGGTGTGAGGACTTTCAATGTGAATTCTTATCTCTTTGATAGCTTATCTTTCATTTTTAATGATATTTCATATTCATGCTTATTATTTTATAATTCTTATATAGTTTGCGTCATGTCCAAAATGGCGCGCGCTATGCGCCATGGCTCCAAAGGGATCTTTGTGTCATAGTGCACCATTCGCCGTTAATAGGTATGGTATTAGAGCAAGATTTTGGAGAGATGACAACAAAGAAGTTTGATGCATTGGGAGGCGAAGTGGAGCAAATCAAATTCGGGATGGAGTTCTCAACCATCAAAGGAAGGTTTCAGACATGAAAATTTATGGAGATGCAATACAAAATTCACTGGCGGTTTCGATTGCTAACCCTAACCAAGATTTGCTTGGAATTCCCTTGGCCGAATATAAGGGAAAGGAGATCAGATGATAGGAATTTCTTTCATCAAGAGCCACCTTATAGGGCTACAATAAGGGGCATATTAGGGTTTCTTGATGAGGGGGACAACAAGGAGGAAATTTGGTGGTGGAGGTGGTAGGGTGCTCGACTACCATGGGCTACTCCACTCCACCTTGCTTGTCCTCATCATGACTCCAAAGGGTTACTTCCCTTGGGTAGATCTCCCAAAGAATACCATGTTATACAAATGGTGGAGGATTTTCTTCTCTTGGATTTGGAGAGCACTGATGTGATCCTAGGGATAAAGTGGTTACAGATGATCGGGGAGACGTAGGTGGACTGGAAATCTTTAACTATGGAGATCCAGGTGGAGGGGAAGAGGGTGGTGCTGTGAGGAGATGCCATCTTATGCATAGCCATTGTTTCACTAAAAAATATGGTCAATGCGATACAGGGAGTAGGGTTGGGTTACTTGGTGGAGTTGCAGAGCTTAGAGGAGGTTTGAGATTTAGAGCCGGTCAAGGTACCTAAGTGTGTACATCATCTTCTATAGAAGTTTCATGTGGGTTTTCAGCAGCCTAATAGATTATCACTTCACAGGGAGCACGAGTATGCCATTACCCTGAAAGAGGGAGCTTCTCCTATCAGTGTTCAATTGTACCGATGTCTGCAGATTCAGAAAGATGCGGTAGAGAGGCTCATCAGAGAGATGAGGCAGGGATTATTTGGCCCAGCGTGAGCTTCTTTTCAAGCCTAGTTTTACTTGTGAGAATGAATGACGGCAGTTAGAGGTTTTGTGTGGATTATAGGGCCATAAACAAAGAAACTATGTTGGACAAGTTTACTATCCTAGTGATTGATGAGTTGTTGGGGCATTCATCTTCTCAAAGATTGACCTGAAGTCGGGGTACCACCAGATTATAATGAGTTTTTTTGTGATGCCTTCGGCCTTACCAACGCTCTAGTCATTTTTCAGTCCCTTTTGAATTGGGTTTTTCAACCCTGTCTAAGGAAATTCGTCTAAGTATTTTTTTATGCCATCCCGATATACAGTCGTATGGAGGCAGAGCATGTGGTTCACCTGAGGACTGTACTGGAGACTTTGAGGCAGCACCAGCTAAATGCCATTCTAAAGAAATGTTCTTTTGCACAGTCACAAGTGGAGTATCTAGGATATGTGGTGAGCAGAGCAGGGGTAATAGTAAATCAATCAATGATTGAAGCTATGTTGGATTGACCTTTATCGAATAACTCGAAGGAGTCGAGAGGGTTTTAGGTCTTATCAGGTACTACCAGAAGTTTATGCGAGGGTATGACATGATAGCATGGTTACTGACAATGCAACTAAAAAAGGATGATTTCAATAGGGGGAGAGGGGGGGCGGGGGGCAACATAAGGCCTTTGAGCAGCTGAATAAAGTTATGACCAACGTGTTAATAGTAACACTTTCCGACTTTAGTAGATCATTTGTGCTGAATACAGATGCATCAGGATACGAACTAGGGGTAGTACTCATGCAAGAACATCAACCCATTACTTATTTCAGCTAGGTGCTCGCAACTAGGGAGGGGCTTAAGTTCGTATACGAGCTAGAGTTGATGGCAATTGTCTTAGCCATCCAAAAATGACAACCTTATTTGTTTGGGCAACACTTTATTGTTAGGATAGACCAAATGAGTCTAAAGTTTTGGCTGGAGCGGATGATGGTGATTGAAGAGCATCAAAGGTGGTTATCCAAGTTACTTGGTTATGATTTTGAGATCCAGTATCACCCAGGACTGGAGAACAAGCCGCAAATGCACTGTCAAGAAAGACGGACTAAGCCACATGGAGCCATACGAGATGATCAAGAGACAAATCTCATCCTTCCACCTTGAGGATAAAGTGTTTTTTTTTTTTTTTTTTGGGGGGGGGGGGGGGAGTATTGATACGCCATTGTGGGTCCTAGGAGATTTATTATTCATTATGTAAGGAGGAGGAATTAAGGGGAACTAATTAGGAAATGTTTATTTAGGGAAAGAGGACAGATTTGATTTGAAGGAAATTAAGAAATGTTTATTTAGGGGAAGAGGGCTGATCTGATTGAGAGGGAAATAAAAAAGTTTGTTTAGGGAAAGAATGAAAGATTACTGATTTGATTGATTGAGAAATAGGAAATTTTTATTTAGGAAAAAATGGCTGATTTGAATTCAGATTTAGGAGGGAAGGAGGAAGGTTTATATTAGGGTTAATAGGGTGGTTTTATTTTCATTAGTTTTTCTTTGGAGTTGTTTCTAGTGGTGCCTAGGGTTTGTGGAAGTGCCGATCTACCTCTCGAATAGTAGATCAATTGTATCTTTCATTATTTGTCAAACATATAAAAAAAAATCAGCCCTAATATTTGGTTTTTGTATTTTTCTTCTTATCTACTTGCTGTTTCACTTCCAAGACTCATCAATTGCTTAGATATATTCGTAATTTAGGATAGCCTATGTCGAAAATGGTATGGAAGGCTTGGTTATGGTTTAAGTTCACTAATGCTTCTAAAGAAATTGAACTTTTTTGGTAAACATAAGTGTCATTAAGGATTGTGTTCGGTGATGGAGAGCTGAGAAATATGAGCGAGAATCATGCAATACAATTTAGTGGAAGAAGCCTTTGGCAGAAGAGGAAATTATGGCTGAATCTGTTTGAGAAGCTGGCGGACTGTTGTAAGAGTGAATAAGCTTCAATTTTTGTTTATGGAAAAAGATAGTTTATGAAATTCATTTTATATCCAGCACAATACGTATTAGTTTGTGTATTGGTCTATTTTTGGAACCTGGGCAGCATCAATGCATCCAGTTTTTTGAAGACTGGAAGGCTGGTGGAGTTGCTAAACCTTTTAGTATCATTAGTTGCTATTCTTAAAAATCAGGCATAGTTTTGCTTTTTAGTTTTAATTTTCAGTTGTTGATATAGGCTTGGTCCTTTAATGGCTGTGCAAGATTTTGGATGGAAGGTTGGAACTTTTGGAAAACCAACTGAAGCGGGGTATATGGTGCAAGTTTCTCAGGTTATGTGCATCTGTATTAGGTCACTGATCTGGATCTGTGTCATGGCCCATATTAAGTTTCTTTCTTGTAGTTCGCTGAATCATCTTTTATAGCTGATATTGTTCACAAAATGGTAAGTTCAGTATTTTATGGAAATTTTCTTGAAATTGATGAGCGGGTATAGGATATTGTTTGCATATCAAGTTTTTGTAAGGATGCTTTATTCTTAGATGAAGCTTGGTTTGTGTTTTTTTGGGATGATATTTGCTCCTCTTTAATACTCATATTGCTCTCCCAAAGCGAGGCATCTCCGTCTGTTTTACTAAGTTTGTGTCGGAGATTTTTTCAACAAGATTTTAATTGTGTTTGTTGTTTAGCTTGGGTGACTTTTGAGTCATTTCCTTTGTTACTAGTCTTTTTCTATGTGGCCTGTCATGTTCTATTCCCTGTTGTGCTAGCTTTGTTGAATTTATGTTATTTTGATTCTTCCTTGAATGATTATGGTGAACTTAATACTTGTATACGAGCATTTATAAGGAGGGAAATAGCATCATGCACACTAACTTTTGCTTTGTTGTGTTGATACTCAACATGGAGGCTTGTTTTGGCATATAGGAAATGAAAGTTTGAGATGCCAAGGCGCATTTCACATTATATGCATTAGATGTAATGCACGGCTTGCTATACCATTGCATATATATTCTTTTATACTTTATGAAACTTGTTGTTCAGCACCAAATCTTTTAAGGGCTTTAGTTCGGCAGATGGTTTATGATGGTTCATACTTCTTCATGCTTGGCTGCTTGTAGGAATTTCGTGATAGCCAGAGTAAATATGGCCATTATTACTTTTCCTTTCAGCTTGCAAATTGCTCATCTTTATTGGAACGATTTTTTTTTCTTTTGAGCTCCGTTACTTCAATTATAATTAATCTTTCTTAGGTTTTGTTGAGGAAGTAGGGTTTTTATAATCATGCCTTTCAGAGCTAGACATAACCTTTTGTTCTGGTAATCAATTTGATTATCTCCAACCCAAGAGAATTAGCTTCTGGATTAATATCACTTCATAGATAGTATTTCACTCATTGCTGATAATGTTTGCGGTGTTCATATTAATAGTCATATGGTGTGTTCATTAGTGCAATTTTATGACATCTGGATGCTTGAGATGGTAATTGTTGTCTAGCAATATCTTCTATAATTTATATCTAATTAATTTCTCTATTTTGCTTTGATTCGTTGCAGCCAAGTTTTTTGTTATCTGGATTACAAAGCAAACATAAATGTGGTTGCTTGACATTTTTTTATCTACTTTTACTACAACATCGTGAAATTTGTAGCAGCAGCAAGGTGCTTGAGATGAAAATATTTGGAATGTGACTAGTTCTTAACTCTGCATGAAAGTTTGCTTATCATATGCCCTTTTGCAGAATATTTCACATATTTTTAATGTATTTTGTCCTTAAGAATTTTGTTTTGGAGTGTCATACTTAGGGATAAATGTTCTTTGTTTTGAGTGAGCATCCTCCAAATTGTGGCTTTATGGGGGATATGAGGCTGTTAAGGTCGCTTGGTGCCATAATAAGCTATCTATTAAATTTGTTGTTATAATTTGATAATTGCATCTATGATGTGATTAAATATGAGCCTCCCGTCACTTTTTCCTCCTAAGAAATCCAGATTAAAGAATAGTCCTAATTGGTTTATTAGCAATGAATAATCCTTACTGGTTTTCTAAGCAGTCATTTACTTTCTATGCCGACTTTTACAAGGATCATGTGTTCAATTTGGTATTTTCTAATTATTTTTTTGTTGGAATGCTTGATCCCCAGTTATCATAGTGTGTTGTTTAAGATTGTTGTTCTCGTTGACACTTGAAGTAAATCTGGTACATGCTCAGGCATCTATACATATATCTGGCTCTTTGATGATGACAGAAGTGTTTTATGTTTTGCTTGTGATCGCTTTCTGTGGAAGAATGTCTTGCTTTTGCTAGTGTACTTGGTTTCTTTTTGGGTGATTTGATTCATAATTGCACTCTTGCTTTATATTTAACATAGTTGGTGGCGCTTGTCTTGTACATTTTTTATGTTGCTATACCTATAGGCCATTTTGTGGTTATGAAAAAACCATTTGTTGATTTTCTGTACTCTAAAGTTACCTGCATTCAGGACAACGCTTGAATTAAAACTAAGCATACTCTCCTGTACATTATTTTGCTCATTCAGCATGTTCCTTGTATTGTTGCCCTTATCAGCAGGAAAGAAAAACACACGCACACAGAAACTTCCTAGTGTTTAAATCGAATCATAAGATGGGGAAGGAAGAAGGAAACCGTTGAAAGTGTTTAGTGATAAGTTATTATGAAGTTAAAGCGTCAAATTATGTGCTTCCTGGTTTAAAGGCTTGTTTCAATAACTTTAGGAAATTAAGTGCAAGAAAAATATGTATGCTTAAATTTTGGCAGACCATTAGAACCAACGTATAAGTTTGAAGTATAAGGAAGTGTTCATGTTAATTCAATTTTAAAAAATCTAATTTGATCTTATGTATTGAATATTGATGTAAGCACACTAGTTAGAAAAGCCAAAACAAGAGAACAATGGACAGAACTTAACCAGACTTGATTCAAATAGTAGCAATCATCTATAACATCCAAAATCCGACGAAGAAAACTAGAAGAGATTTCAAAGAAACAAAGAAAATAAAAACAACGCTATCCTCAGACAACCGTCAGAGCGGGTTCCTCACATGCATCGAAATGTAGGTTAAATAAAATAAGTGCTTAGGGCTAGCAAACCGATGGTCCACCACTGCACGATCGATCCAACTCTTCCAACAAATGCTCCCAAATCAGCCAACAAACATCACCAAAGCTCAAGAAGAAGGATACAGATGGAGTGGAACTTGCGGAGAGACGAAAGAGGTTAGAAGCCGAGACGAAGGGTGGAAAGAGCTCGCAAGATTTCCAAAGAGATAGAAGAAGAAGAGATGGAATTAGCTCGCAAGCTTTTCCAATAACCCGTAGGTCAATAGCAAAATGCTCTCAATATTCAACTCCTTCACAAAACATCTCATATTTATAGGTAAGAAAGGGGAATGCAAATAGTCACTTCCTTGAATTTCCACAAGGACCCAAGCATCATAAGTCACGGAATTCCCCCCACCTTTTCACGGAAAAACAGCCCAGCTAGGGAATCGAAGAAGCAGCCACTGGAATCAAAGAGACCCGCACAGAACCGAGGCGCCAAAAGACACGGAAAGGCCCCCAGCTCGGAAAACCATCGGTCAGCCGGAAAACCAAGGAGCAATGGCACGGAATTCATCCAGCACAGGAAGCCCCAAAACAGCCACGGATTCCCAAGAGACAAGGGAATAATTTAAAGAAGAAAAGGGAAGGAGAAGGGACAAGTCCACTCCATAATTGAATCCAACTTATGAGCTTACCTTTAGAACATTAATGAGCTACTAAACTTCAGCTCATCATTAATGAGCTAGCAACTAAGAAAATGAGCTCAACTCCAACCTTCTCCACATATCACCATAGGCCCCAAAACTGTGGACCATAAGCCAACCTGTGAACTAGCAGCAGCTAAGGACCAATCGAGCCAGCAAACCAAAGGTTTACTAAGCGCCAAGCACAACCTACCATGTTCATTGGATGCTTTCCCATCATTGGATAGCTAAAAAAAGAAAAGAACAGAAAAAACATACTAATGTTCAATATAAAATAAAATATAGAATATTTGATAGCATCAAATATGTTACCATTTCCTTGTATTGCCTTTCTTTTGATCTTCTTATTGTGAATTCATATCTAACACTTATCCAGATAAATCTATATAATTTGTTCCTTAGGCTATTCTATGTGGTGAGATTATACCCATTGTTGAGAGATCTCTTGTGCATTGACATAGCAATTCTATTTTTAGGACTCATGGATTATTTTGTAGATAGCACAATTTTTATCCTAACTTGATGAATATCAATTGTGAAT